>JAOXOE010033694.1:0-10019 GCA_028565055.1 Phoeniculus purpureus
GGCTGAAAGCCCCGTGCCCGGGCTGCCTGTGCAGCGGGAAAAAGGGAAGGAGGACCTCGCTCCCTGGTCTTTTATACCGTCCTGACCACGGGACTTTGGGACAGGTCACTTCCCCTGACAGTTCCGGGGAAGAGAAGTCTCTTAAAGCAACAGGATGTTTTCTTTCCTTCATAAAAGCACAAACCTGTAAGTCTGAAAATTCTACTAATTTTCAAACCACGATGCTGCTGATTGGTGCTTACCTCTGCTTTTAACTCTTAAGTATTACCTAAGTATAAAGTATTTTAACTCTTAAGTATTACCTTTTAAGCTTATTTTTAATAGAAGAGAGAGGAGGAGCTAAATGACAAAAACTTCAATAGAATCACAGAATCACTCTGGTTAGAAAAGACCCCTGGGATCATCCAGTCCAACCATCTACCCTACCTTACAAGTTCACCTCTAAACCGCATCCCTCAACACCTCATCCAAATGATCTTTAAACACATCCAGGGATGGCGACTCAACCATCTCTATGGGAAGCCCATTCCAGTGCCTGACCACCCTTTCTCTGAAAAATGTTTTCCTAATGTCAAGTCTAAACCTACCCTGTTGTAGCTTGAACCCATTCCCTCTTGTTCTAATTGCTTGTGAGAAGAGAACAGCACCAGCCTCTCCACAATGTCCTTTCAGATAGTTGTAGAGAGTGATGAAGTCTCCTCTCAGCCTCCTCTTCTTCAAAATAAAGAGCCTCAGCTCTTTCAGTCTTTCCTCATAAGCTTTATTCTCCAGACCCTTCACCAGCCTAGTTGCCCCAACAATAGTTATGGTTTAAAATCAAGTACTAATGTGCGTGCGTTCTAAACAGTCACGTGTAGCTGCATGTGAAAAATATGAACAGGGAATTGTTTTTCAGTTGTGGTTTGCAATAACAGGTCGAGGAAAGAGTAAAATAGTCCATAATGGAAAGAAATAGCATCCCATTTTCATTCACATTTCTGGGGTTTTCCAGAGCGATTCTTCCAGCTTACACTAATTGTGGTTATCATACGCATCTGTATTTCACAATCAATTTTAAACCAACAAGTAAATGCTGGACTTGTAAATCTGCAGTGAGATGCAGTTGTCAAAACTGGGGTGTCTGAAAGTTGGTTCAGACTGCCTTTCTAGTTAATGGAAAGAAAGAGGTACTTCCCCTCCCTGAGACAGGTGTGCAAGGTAGATCACATAAACAGCTTTTCTCCAGTTCCAGTGGGGGGAAAGAGTGAAGAGTGTGAAAGTCAGATGTCTGAGGTCATGTGAGGTAAATCCAATCCCAAACACACCATGCGGAAAATACTACGAGGGGCATCATAACGCAGAAATACTCTAAGCGTCAAGCTGTTACTTGTTTTCCAGACAGGTGACTACGTAAGAATCTTCTTACATTATTGTTATTCTACTGTATGTGTGTGTTATTAAGGTCAAACACATCATATTTAGGAAAATAAACAGATTTTGCATTCCTCATTCTTTTTTTGCGTTTGCCATGCTGACACAGATTAGACCGAATGAATTGTGGATGAGGAGAGAAGGTATCCAAACCCTTGTTTCATTACAGTCTGCTACATAGCTGTTAATCTTTAAGACAAAGAGGTTACGGGAGGTGACTCTAATGCCCTGTATAGAGCCAGTGGGGCTGCCCACTGGGTATAATTCAGCCTGCGGTAGCAGTTTTACAGGCAAAGAACTGCATGATCACTGGGACTCAGTTTGATTCTTGCAGTTGTAAATTAGTGCAGAAAATTGAATTCATACAAAGCAGGAATAATTGAAGCAGTAGACATGCAACTTCACAGCGGATTATAAACAGAATCAATTCTTAGCATCAGTTGGCACACAGCTTTGTGAGTTGTAGGAGGAAGTCAGGGGACAGGGCTTGTGTTGATTTCTTCACTGACAGCATTTCTAGTTAAAAAAGGTTTAAGCTTTTCTAGAATAGATGGTTATCAACTAACCTTATCAAATCCTCCTGCACATAAAATGGTCACAGCCCATACTGGGCTTTGAACATCACTTTGCGTGAAAGAGTCATCAGGCATTGGAACAGGCTGCCCAGGGAGGTGGCTGAATCACCACCTCTGTACCTGTTTGAAAGCTGAGTAGATGTGGAGCTAAAGACAGTCTTCAGTGGTGGGCTTGGTGACGTACACTAATGGCTGGATTTGATGATCATGAAGGTCTTTTCCAACCTAAACAAGTCTATGATTCTGTGATATCCCAGTGGTATTTTTCCATTTATGCACATTTCAACACTGTTCACATACTGGCTTATGTGATTTATCATCGCTCCGTGTTGCTGTCTCTTTGTTATTTCTACAATCAAGATCCTAAAGCAGCAGGAAGTTTTGCTGATTAAGGGAAGCAGCGCTGTGAAACCACAGTTCCATTGTTTGCTCTTGTATTCTACTAGATAACCTTCAGTGCAACGGTTTAGATCTAAAACTAGCAGCAGCCACACGACAGCTTTCTTCTCATATATATTTACGAATGTCTAGACAAATACATTAACATTCAGATGTCGTTGCTTATACATTGATTTAGTGATAAAAGCAGAATAGTTTGTAACTTAGACTCTCAAAAACCTGTTAAGGTGCAAGAATCCTGCGACGAGATTAAACCAGGAGTGAAATTACATTTTCTCTATCAAATAAACACATGCTTTTCCAACTGCAGGGACCGTTCTACTACTATGAGAGTTTTATCAAGGATTTTGTATATGTTCAACACGACTGCTTACCGCTCCATCACAAAAAGCCTTCAACTATTTCACTGTTGCTACTCATGCCCGGATATAACAGTAGATAAAAGCACCTCAACTGGGACTTGAGAGTTAGAATGGAATTGCAGGAAAATAATTATCTTGCATCCTTTTTGCTTTTAACTGTCATTTCTGAAGCCATGAACTTATCTGAGAACCTGCAGATTGATGGTTTCATACAAACCCAAAGCTGCACTGGAAAAAAAATACACGAAGCAATCTGTCCTTGTACTGTTCATTTCACTTGTAGAAATGAGCTCAAAGTGAACATATTTATATAAATATTTTCAAACAGCCACACATCCATCCCCCTCCTACCTATTTTCCCTCACACATATGCACACTCCATCCAGAGTTGCCAGGATACTGTGAGAATGTTTTAGCAGGGCTCCCAGCTGTGACCAGCTACAGGAGTGTGATTGCTTAGGAAAGAGGCTCTCCTTTTGGGGTTTTCATGCTTCATTGGCAGGCTTGGGAGATGTGCATCGAAGCTGAGGATGGGAGGCATCTCTGTTAGTGCTCCCTGGGTGAGGTGCATCACAGAATCGCAGAATCACAGAACATTAGAAATTGGAAGGGACCTCGAAAGATCATCTAGTCCAATCCTGCCACCACAGCAGGATCACCTCAGTCAAGTCACATCAACACATGAGAGTACATTGAAGCATGTGCTTCTTTTGTGTCTTTCATAATTGTCTCACTTAAGTTTCACTGACCTAGAGCTTACCTGGAATTTTTGTCTCTTGGAGGCACAGCACAAAGGTGCTGACATCGACTACTCATTACCCTTCAACAGCACACAGAGGTCCAAATGATGCTCTGGACTCACAACTGTGTAGCCAAGTGCCCAAGTTATCTGTTGAAGTGTATTTATTTTGACCCTACTGGGGGACTTATTTTAGTACAATCTTTATTTTTCTTTTCATTTTAAAACACCTAATTGTCAAATTCAGGAGTTTTTCCTAGGGATAGGGTGATGTTTTATGATTTCAAGATACCTAGCAGACCAAAGCACAAAAGCAGGCCATTGAGATCTCTGAGTCTGAGTGAAGACAGATTGAATTTTAACCCTAAGCAAGCTAAAACTTAACACTATTGACTACGTATAAGTGGCTCAGACAAATGAGCTGAATTATGCCCCAGAGATGTCTGCCCTTCTCTGCTTATTGTAGAAATAACAAGCCAGATGTAGAGCAGTAAAGATGCTGTATGTAGATGAAATCACAGAATCACAGAACGTTAGGGACTGGAAGGGACCTCAAAAGACCATCTAGTTCAAACCCCTCGCCACAGCAGGATCATAAAGATCAAGTCACATAGGAACATGGCCAGGCGGGTTTTAAATGTCTCCAGAGAAGGAGACTTCACAACTCCCCTAGGCAGCTCGTTCCAGGGCTCTGCCACCCTCACCGTGAAGAAGTTCCTTCTCATATTTATGTGGAACCTCCTATGTTCCAGCTTACATCCATTGCCCTTTGTCCTACCACTAGATGACACTGAGCAGAGCCTGGCTCCATCCTCCTGACACCCGCCCTTCACATATTTATCAACATTAATGAGGTCACCCCTCAGTCTCCTTTTTTCCAAGCTCAACAGACCCAGCTCCCACCTTGCCATGATACATACCTGCTTCTAGTGTTCTAACTACTGTTTCAATGGCTGTTTTAGCTCATGGACTTATCCCCACACAGTGTCTTATGAAAAAACCAAAAAACCCCCCTCAGATCAGCAATTTGCTTTAAAATAGTAGAACAAAAAGCGACAACAAAATATCAAGCCACAAGTAATTCCAAGACTGAGTTTTTATTTGCCGACTATTGTGCGTGCATGGCTCACACTAAAGGAAATGTGTTCTGGAAAGCAGTAAATCTCTGTTTT
This sequence comes from Phoeniculus purpureus, assembly GCA_028565055.1. Taxonomy (NCBI): domain Eukaryota; kingdom Metazoa; phylum Chordata; class Aves; order Bucerotiformes; family Phoeniculidae; genus Phoeniculus; species Phoeniculus purpureus. The sequence continues at coordinate 4,658 of JAOXOE010033694.1, forward strand.
GGAAACTAGAGTGGACAAGTAATTGCACGAGGACTATAGATAGATGCTGTGCAAAGGGGGCTAACTTGGTTATGGGTGTGTCAGCTGTGAATGAGAATGGAAAGATAATTTTACCTCTTTGTATATAATATCAATGACTAACAGTTGAGCATTGCTTTTCTTACATGACTAGGCAAGACAGAACTCATACCTACTTCATGACACTAACAACTGTATTATTTTTATAATGGAATCACAGAATCTCTCTGGTTGGAAAAGATCCTTGGGATCATCAAGTCCAACCATTAACCCTACTCTACAAAGTTCACCTGTAAACAGATCCATCAACACCACATCTAGACCATCCTTAAACACATCCAGGGATGGTGACTCAAGCCCCTCCCTGGGCAACCTGCACCCTAACCCTGGGCATAGAAAGAATGCCTGACAACTCTTTCTATGGAAAATATTTTCTTAATGTCCAGTCTACGCCTCCCCTGTTCTAGTCTGAACCCATTCCCTCTTGTTCTACCACTAACTGCTTGTAAGAAGAGACCAACCTTTCCACAATGTCCTTTCAGGTAGCTGTAGAGAGTGAGGAGGTCTCCTTTCAGCCTCCTCCAGGATACAGTTTTACTCTGATCTGTTTTGAGATTAGCTGCCTCTCCTTGCTTTCTATTCTTCCACATTTTGTGCTAAAACCCTCTGACACCGTCCTGCCATCTTACACCATAAAGCTCTGGGTGGCCTGATAGATTCATGCTGGTAGCTGCAGTACGTAACTGTGCACGCAACCTATACAGAGAATGACAGCATAGGCACTAACAAAAATTATAAGGACATTTTTCAGAGTTTCCTTCTCTTTTTATTTGGCATAAGGTGCAATATAGAGATAAAATATACGTGGCTAGATTGTTCTACAGTGATTTCACTTCTCTTCTCACCAGTCGGTCTTTGATTAACTGAAAGTGAATTCCCAATCACAGCTAAGAGAAAATCTGTTTACTTAGCTGTCTCCAGTGTGCCAGCAATGCACTAGGTCATTGCCCAGCTCAGCTGCACTAGCTTGACACTGGCTATCTTGGATGCTGTCAGGAGCAGCCAGTAGAAAATTGCATTGAAATCCCAGGACCTCTCTCTGCTTAAGCCAGACTTGCTGTGTGGCCCTCAAGGGAACTGGAGTTGCTTAGCCTGGGGAAGAGGAATCTGAAGGAAGATCCTATCACTCTAACTACCTGAAATAAGGTTGTAGTAAGTTGGGGATCAGTGTCTTCTCCCAATTAATAAGAGACTGAACAGGAGGAAGTAGCATCAGTTTGCACCAGAGGAGGTTTAGATTGAACAATAGTAAACACTTCTCCACCAAAAGGGTTGTAAAGCGCTGGAAGAGGCTGTCCAGGGAAGTGGTGAAGTCACCATCTCTGGAGGCATTTAAAAGACATGATGCTTGGGGACATGGTTTATTGGTGACCTAGCAGTGCTGGGTTAATGATTGGACTCAACGATCTTAAAGGTCTTCTCCAACCAAACCAGTTCTGTATTTCTGTGATTCTGTCTCCTGTCTGCTAGGATTCAATCCTGCTTGAAATGACCCAAAAGAGGGATGAGGTCCTTTGTATCCACTTCAGAGCCAGGCAAACAGGTCTTGGATGGAGAAATTTGCTGGGAGCATTAATTCTTTTCACTGTTTGTGTGTACATACGTGCTCTGCAGTTGATGACCATGATATCTGTGTATTTACAGGTTTAATTAAGCCTCTTATGGATGGAACCTACCATGGCATTAAGAAGGAATATATTTTTAGCCTGTATAAGAAATCAGTCCTGCTCACTCACATGAAGTACTTTAGAAGGCAATTTATTTACTGCAGGTAGCTAGGACGACAAAAGAATCTGAGATTTAGATTATAGTAATTAAAACTTGCAGAGCAAAGGAAGCCCTATGTGAAGGGACAAGAATAATTGGTGACTTTACTTTTCAGAGAAACAGAATAACTGTTTTGCTCTGTGTCAGTCCCCTCCTGCCCTCGGAGAAGAGACCCTACTGCTTTTGATTGTGACTTCTATAAAGGTGTAAAAATAAGCCACATTAACTGCTGAGTTCCCACAGCTGAGACTGATGGAAGCCAGGCTCAAGGACTGAGAAAGCAGCAGGATTTTACGTAAGATTATGAACAGCATCTCTCTCACTTCTTTCTGTTTGTCAGTCAGATTTCTGCCTCTTCATAACCATCAGGACTATAGCACACAGGAATTTTGTTTAAGCACACAAGCACTGAAGGGTGAGTTGCCCTTTGCTCCTTCTCAAAGAAATGACAAACTCAAAATCGAGGTCTGCTGCTGATTTGCCTCTATGTTAATGACTTAAGTATGGAAAAGCCCTGTATGGACACCTGAGGATTCCTTCCTGGCTGCAAAGAATGCTTTTAGCTGTACTTCACGCCTTTTCTGTACAGAACTGCTGAGAGCTGAGCTAGTGAGACCACGCCTGAGACAGGGACCAGAGCCCTTCTAGGTCATTCTTAGGATGATGGGGGTGAGAGTAGAGAGTAATTTCAAGGAAAGGGAGAAAGGCTCAACAGGCTCTTTTTGGACTTCTGCTGGTTCACTGGGTTTTGATGCTTCTAGTCAGCATTATGCTCATAAAAGGCGTCTTGTCCCCAAACCAGTTTGCTTTTCTTAGGAACAGTCGGTCTAATAAGAGAGAACTTATCTCCTCAAACCCCGTTTCTTTCAAGCCTGTAGCTCATTACGGCTGCAGCAACCTCTCTGCTGTTATTTAATTCTATTCTGCTGAACTTCAGTGGATTTTAAGTCTCAGTTGTTAAAAAACAGTGCTGGGAAACTGTATCCTTCCTTCCTCAGAGTTGGCTGGATTCCTGCTGGGTGGTGCTGGAATGATACCCTGGTATGGCTCTTGACCAGACCTTTACCATCATTATCTTCTGCAGGCTTGGTACAAATAGACTGTGAAGCCAAGGCAACTCTTTAGTGGGCTGTGTGGTCCATCTGATCCCTTTCTCTCAGAAAATCCATGTTTCAGTACACATTTGGAACCACCTCTGTGAGATGCAGATTTTAATTGTGTGGAATATCGGCTGAGTATTAAAATACAAGAAAAAGAAGACTTTAAAATTGTAAGGGATTCACTAGAGGAAATTAATGCAAGATGCATCTCTAGTTATACTGAGTGAAACATCAAACATCTGCTGCAAGTTATTACAGAAGAAGCAGCCAAATGAGAATGGCAAATGTGTGCTCTCAGCTGCAGGGGCTGGAAGGAGACAACCTGTGTCATTTGGAAGAAACCGTGATCACTCTACATTGCTCCTTGGAAAGCTGTGAGCTTCTGTGCTAGACTCTTCAGCCACTGAACAGGGCCTGTGCACAGCAGGAAATTGGCAAATGGACTGGAGAGTCTGGGGAAAGGACCTGCACTTGGGGAGCAGAGATGAAGGCAGCTGAGGTTGTTCGTTACATGCACAGAGATCAGACAGGGGAGGCAAGATAGATCCCAGATTAATTCAATTTGCTCCCCATTGTGTGATTTAATTAGTTGACTAGAAGAAAAGGAAGTCTCAGTAGAGGTGCTTCAGCACAGGGCAGGCAGTGTGGAACAGATGCTTCCAAAGGAATGGCTCTGAAATGAGCAGTCTGTAAGCTGGGCACCAAGGAGTGCTTGCAGGGTACCCCTATCAAAATGCATCTCTGTTTCTGATAGTTGTTCAGGGATTAGGGTAATAAGTCATTCATATCCTGCCACTAATTAAGCGCATTCCTTCAGGGTGAGGTGCTCTGGAAAAAATAGGTACAGATACTTCTGTGGATATAGAATTCCAGAATTCCTTGGGCCAAGTGTTTTCAAATTGAGGGTCTACTCCAAATTTCTCTGAGGTTGCATGGCATGATTCAGAAGGATTATGAGGGTGTCCAGACTCATTAGGGCCCATGTCAGACTAGCATGCAGCACACAGCAGGATGAGGGCGCCAGGTGACTGTGGGCTCTCCATGACTGCTGTGAAGAATCTGCTGTGGCTGCTCTCCCAATAAATCCTTCTCATGGTTGAGACAGTCATACCTAGGTCTGTGTATTGTAGGACAGGTCGTTCTCCAGTTACCAAACTCTGAAAACGAACTTTACAAGGTTCACAATAGAGGTGAGGGACTGGTTCTGTTTAACATCTTTATCAATTACCTTGATGAGGAGATAGAATGCACCCTCAGTCATTTTGCAGACAACAAAGCTAGATGGGAGTGTTGGTTTGACTGTGGGCAGTGAGGCTCTACAGAGGGACTTAGACAGACTTGACCAATGGCCTGAAGCAAATTCTGTGAGCTTTGACAAGCCCAAGTGTGAGGTCCTGCACTTGGAAGCCCAAATGCAGGGTCCTGTACTTGGGCCACAGCAACCCCCTGTAACACTATAGGCTGGGGGAAGAGTGGCTGGAAAGCTGTCAAGCAGAAAGGGAGCTTGGGGTGCTACTTGACAGGCAGCTGAACATGAGCCAGCAGTGTACCCAGGTGGCCAAGGCCAATGGCATCCTGGCCTGTATTAGAAATGGTGTAGCCAGCAGGTCTAGGGAAGTGATCATCCCCCTGTGCTGGGTGTTGATGAGACCCCACCTCAAGAACTGTGTTCAGTTTTGGGCACCTCAGTACAAGAAGAATGTTGAGGTGCTGGAGCAGGTGCAGAAGAGAGCAACGAGGCTGGTGAGGGGCCTGGAGAACCAGCCTAAAAAAGAGCAGCTGAGGGAACTGGGCTTTTTAATGTGAAGAAGAGGAGGCTGAGGGGAGACCTTCTTGCTCTCTACAACTACTCAAAAGGGCATTGTAGAGAGGTGATGCTGGTGTCATCTCACAAGTAAACAATGATAGGACTAGAGAATATGGCCTGAAGCTACATCAGGGGAGGTTTAGGCTGGATATTAGGGATTTTTTTTTCTCTGAGAGGGTTGTAAAGCACTGGAACAGGCTGCCCGGGGAGGGGGTTGAGTCACCATCCCTTGATGTGTTTAAAAGTTGTATAGATGAGCTGCTTAGAGATCTGTTTTAGGGGTGATAAGGAGTAGGGTTAAAGATTGGACTTGGTGATCTTAGAGGTCTTTTCCAACCTAAATGTTTCTGTGATTCTGTAATGTTTATTTGAAATGGATAAGAGATATCCTCCGTAACTGTGTGATCAGTTTTGGCCTTCTGAAATATGAAGAATGTTATGTGATGAGGGAGTCCAGTGTAGAGCAACGAGGATGATGAAGGAAGTGGAACACCTCCATTATGAGGAGAGGCTGAGGGAGCTGGGTCTCTTTAGCTTGGAGAAGAGGAGACTGAGGGGTAACCTCATTAATGTCTATAAATATGTGAAGGGTGGGTGTCAGGAGGATGGA
>JAOXOE010033695.1:0-10018 GCA_028565055.1 Phoeniculus purpureus
AGCCTGGCTCCATCCTCCTGACACCCACCCTTCACGTATTTATCAACATTAATGAGGTCACCCCTCAGTCTCCTTTTTACACTGCATCTCACTGTCCTTGCAGGGTGCAAACAGAGTTGCAAAGGGCTCGCATTCTTGTAAAAATACAAGTCTTGGAGCCTGACGATTACTGCATTAAGGCTGACGTAGATGAAGCCGTGTGATTGCATGAGGCTGGAAGTACCAGTCCAACACAGCACCTCCTCGGCATCACATTCTGCACTGACCACGTAGCTTCTTCTTCTTCTGCTCAGTGTTTAACTGTCCAAGACTTAGCAGGTAACGGTAGTGTCACTCCCACAGTGGTTACTCACTTAAGTAACAGCTACGTGGAAGTGCAGCTCATTGGATTTTCACAGTCCAGGACAGTTTTGCTGCCAGGCTAAAAAAAATCAGCATTTGTGCTTAAAACTTTGAGGTTGTTTATCTGCAACATGTTGTGCTAAGCTCTCATTTTCTCCCACTTGTCTTCAGAAGCCATCTCCTCATGGCACTCGCTATGCAGGATAGCAGCAAACCACCTGCTGAGCTATGAAGTCCTATTATTCCGAAGAATTCTTGTCACTTTTATCAGTGTTCTGCAGCAGCTCTTATCTAACACACTTCTGGTGGGGAAAAGAGAACTTGAAGGCTCTGCCAACTTTGCATCTTACCGGCTTGCCTACTCTCTGAGGTCTTGCAGTCTGTTGTACACGGTCTGCACCAGCTACTACTGTAGTCTGCACTTTGTCACAACCCCTGTCACACAAGAACAAATCTGGGAAGCTTCTGTCTTCAAAAGAGCAAATGGGAAAAGAATCCTTTGCTGTTGCATCCTATGAACATCTTGTCCCCCATCCAGAGGGACCTTGACAGGTTTCAGAAGGGGGCCTGTGCAATGAGGTTCAACAAGTCCAAGTGCAAGGTGACACGTGTGGGTCAGGGTAATCCCAAGCACAAATCTGTGGTGAATGGAGCAGAAGAGAAGTAATTTCTAAATGTTGGTCACACTTGGTGATTATTCTCAGCCAAGAAAAATGAAGTTGGGGGGGTGGTGTGTGTAACACTTCAAAACAAATATGGATTTCTAATCTGAAATAGGATTTTTCTTGTGTGGGAAGAAGAGCTAAATAAAATGACAGTGAGAAAGGTCTAGCCCCAAATAGCAAACCAGAGCGCTTGGTGTCGGGCTGAATGCAGTGTTTCAGTTCAAGATCTCCTCCTCCCCTTTTGTCTTCTGGACATGTTCCTGTGTGACTTGGCCTAGGTGACCCTACTCCAGGAGGGGGATTGGACTAGATGACCTTTTGCAGTCCCTTCCAATCCCTGATGATCTGTGATTCTCCATTTTCTTTAAGCGTCATAGATACACCGTTCTGGTTTATTTGGAAGGACGTATCTCCTGCTCCATTGCGTGTACTTGGAAATCAGCTGTTCCTCACAGAGCTCTGCTTATAGGAGCTCAAGCTGGGTAACGGAGCCAGAGTCATGGCTGACAGGTTGGACTAGATGATCTTTCAAGGTCCCTTCCAATCCCTAATGTTCTATGGTTTACCTAAGGTCATGGATGAACTCAGTTCCAGGGAATCCAGGAGTGAATTTACTGGGGGAGGCAGAGTGGAAGAGGAAGTGGGGATAGAAGTTGCGTTTCCTGGCCTTGACTTGCATGGGTGGCTGCCCAAAGGAGGTAAATTAGTGTCCCATAGTATAGGTAGCAGAGCACTGGAAGGGGCTGCCCAGGGTTGTTGTGGAGTCTCCTTCTCTGGAGATGTTTAAAACCTGCCTGAACATGTTCCTGTGCGACTTGGTCTAGGTGGTCCTGCTGCAGCGGGGGGATTGGACTAGATGATCTTTCGAGGTTCCTTCCGATCCCTGATGCTCTCAGAGACAACTTAGTGAGCTCCCACGGCACACAGCTGCAAGATGACAATAACGATGGCCATCTAGCGAGAGCAGTTTCCACACTGCTGGTTTATGGTTTTCCCTCTCAGCAGTAACTTTGCATTTATCACACAGGCTGTTCTACATAGATGGCTGACACTGCAATTATCCCCGAGCATATGTCCCCGTGTGAAATGCTGGTGTAGTCATTCAGCATTCATGCGCGGGTGATTTCTTGTGCCTAAAGTATTTAATCTAATGGGCACTCTTGGTGTACAGAACTACAGGTGCTAAGATTAGGGATTTAAAATACCAGACCAATGTGTTACACAAATGAAAAGCTCTCTGGCAGCCACAGATGTAAGATAGCATTTGGGCTTCCTGACCTTGAGTACAATTTCCATACACTCATAAAAAATTGATAGCGCCTCTCATTATCTGCCCTTTCTCCTCAGCCCACCCGCCCTCCTCTCCCACATCACAGCCGCCACCTCCAGTTCCCTGGCCCTGTACATGAGCTTTATGGTCGCCTCCAGAGGGCTCGGGGGGCAGCAGCTTCAGACTCCGCAAGGTGGCGGCTGCTGTGCTCCATAATCCTCGGGAGCGCAGCTCTTTGCTTCCAGTCAAGAAACCATCACGCAAACATGAGATGCAAAGAAAGCTTTGCGCAGCTACATGTGTCTTTGAGAGGTTTGCAGCATAGCCCCAGGTTTCTCAGAAACCTGCTTCTCCGAGGCATCGGTCAAGCAACTCTTGAGAGGGATCTTGGGGTTTTTGTGGATAACAAACCACAAATGGATGAGCAATGGGCCCTTGTGGTCAAGAAGGCCAACAGGGTGTTGGGATGGATCAAGAGGACAGTGCCTGGCAGATCAAGGGAGTTTCTTCTACCCCTTTATTCTGCTTTAGTGAGGCTACACCTAGAATCCTGTGTCCAGTTCTGGTCCCCCCAATTCAGGAGAGACAGAGAATTGAGATAGTTCAACACAGAGCCATGAGGATGACTGGGGGTCTGCAACAACTGCCTTACGAAGAGAGATTGAGAACATTTGGACTCTTAGTTTGGAGAAAAGGCGGCTACGAGGGGATTTAATTACTGTCTATAAGTATGTGAGGGCTGGGTGTCAAGAATTCTCTCTTCAGTGGTGTCAGACAGGACTAGGGGTGATGGATGGCAGCTTGAACACAGGTAATTTCACCTCAATCTGAGGAAAGACTTCTTACAGTCAGGGCTATTAAATATTGGAAGGGGTTCCCCAGGGAGGCTGTGGAGTCTCCTTCTTTGGAGATATTTCAGACCTGGCTGGATGCGGTTTTGCGTAGCTGATGGAGGCTTTTTAGGTGATGCTTTTCAGCAGTTTATACCCTGCTTCAGCAGGAGGGCTGGACCCGATGGCCTTTGACGGCCCCTTCCAACCTGTGTAGACTGTGTAAACCAGCTCAGATTCGAGCCAGCCCGTTGTTCAAGCGTCAGCACAACGGTTCACTCCCAGTATTTGGGGGGTTTTATTATTCCTGTTTTAAAAAAGGCATATCCATTCTACGATTGAATTAATAAGAGAAAAAGCTTTAATGGGGAATAATGTGTATCTAATTATTAATGTACTATAGAACTTAGCTTTTATACTGCAATTTATATTGCAATTACCTCCTTTGTGATACAAAGCAGAACAATACAGAGGAAGAACTTCTTTATTAATGCCTAATAGCATGGTAATTTAAAATATTCGAGTTTCTTTAATAAGGTGCCGTATGAATGTTACCTAATTTGACAAGATTAATTATGCAATTAATTTGAGACTGCTCTCAATTAAATTAGTAGAATTTCTTAAGAATACAGGAACCTAACATGAAGTGAGATACTTATTAAACAGGATATTAATTAGACAGGAATGAAATAATGCATGCTTTGTTAATATAAAGGGCACTGAGGAGTTGGTAGAGATGTATTATTTCATTACTTTAATAAAATAAAGGTAGTCCAGGCACAAAACAATTTCAGAGAGTCCTTCAGGAGGCTGCATAATAGTGGCTGGTTCTGGTACAAGGACTGAAGGGCCTGATTCTCATCTCAGGACAAATTTATTCCACACCACTTGATCCAATAGAACTGCTCCAGTGTTATTTCAGGCTAAATTCATGTACAGTCTCAGTGGCACAGTGGGAGCAGGAGGTGGAGGTCAGTCTTGAATTAGAAAATATGCTTCTGCTTAATTCGTATTTAAAAAGAACAAAGCACGTTGCAGGATCACAGCGATGAACTTCAGAGGAGACGACTTTGTTCAGGGACCTCACTGGAATTATTCCATGGGAACAGTCCAGGAGAGAAGAGGGTGGTCCAAGAGAGCTGATTGATTTTTCAAGGATCACATCCACCCGCCTGGACATGTTCCTCTGCGACTTGGTGATCCTGCTGTGGCAGGGGGACTGGACTAGATGATCTTTCTAGGTCCCTTCCAATCCCTAATGTTCTGTGATTCTATGATAGTCCATCCTGCCCTGCAAAGCAAAGGTGGTAGGAGACCTGCAGGGATGGACAAGCTGCTCCCGATGAAAGTCCAACATCAGAAGGAGGTGTACAAGAGATGGAAAACACGGGTTGGGCAACCCAGGAGGAATAAGGGCACCACCCGAGTGTGCAGTAGTGAGGGTAAGAAAGCCAAAGACCACTGAGAGCTCAATCTGGCAAAGAATGTGAAGGGCAGTAAGAAGAGTTCTTACAGTAGCAGGAAAAAGGCTGCGGAATGGGAACGAGAATCTCTTCAAAAAGCCACAGAGACATCCAAAGCCACTGTGGCTTCTGCATCTCTGTTTTTGCCAGTAAGACCCACCTTCAGTATCCCAGGCACTGCAGACCAGGAGAAAGGTCTGAAGCAAGGAAATCTGACTCTTTATGGAAGAGGTAGAGAACAGTTAAATGAACCAAACAGTCACAGGTCCCCGAGACCTGACGGAAGGCCAGTGTTCTGGTAGCTGGCCAGTGTCCCTGAAAGGCTGGTCTCAACTATCTTTGCAATATCACACTGGTCAGGGGAGATTTCCATCTGCAGTGAAAGGCAACAGTGGGTGCTAGATTTTCTAAAAGGTGCACTGTGTTTCTCCCCACCCTTTTGAGACGGTGTCTCTGAGGGGATTCCACAAATACTTGCTAGGTCAGAGATCTTGTGTGGTATCTCCATCAAGATTCCTCTCGGCTAGTTTCAGAATTCTACAATGTGGACACCAACACCCAAGCTGGTCACCTTGAGATTCCTCTGCAGATAAAGGGTAAAGTCAGATTCCGCTAGGTGTGAGCCAGTTGATCTATTTTAGGTATCTGTTTCAGGAGGCCATGCTTCGTATTCTGGAAGTGTCTGTATCTCTGTAGCACGACTAGCTGGGATGAATTTCATCTCGTGGATCTCAGATAACATTTGTTCATTTCATCTCGGCAATAAAATACATGACATCACCGATAGGACCAATGAGAATGAAACCCACTACTGGAGTGTTGGAAAGTTATCCACAGAGTGAGTTGTAGCAAGATATTCCTCAAATAACCTTCTAGAGACAAAGATCAGGCATTGCAAGAACAGGAAGGATTTTAATTATTAGACAGCTTCTTCCTGTGAGATTCTACCTTCTCTCTGTTTGAAATCCCATCGAACAGCAGGGATTGATGTATCAGAATCCAACCAAAACAGCTTGTAATGATGCTATTGGTAGTACGTTGTGTGTACGTTGTGTACATCAGCGTGTCCTGTTGTCACAGGCTCTGTTGTGAGGATTTTGAGGATATCTGAGGAGTTCACCTGGGCAAGAACAACCCCAGGTACCAGTATAAGTTGGGGACTGACGTGTTGGAGAGCAGTGTAGGAGAAAGGGAACTGGGGGTTCGGGTGGACAGCAGGATGACCATGAGCCACCAATGGGCCCTTGTGGCCAAGAAGGCCAACAGCATCCTGGTGTGGATCAGAAGGGGGTTGCTTAGCAGATTGAGAGAGGGTCTCCTCCCCGTCTACTCTGCCCTGGTGAGACCACAGTGGGTGTGAGCTGGAACGCAGGAGGCTCTATGAGAAGGAACTTCTTCACAGTGAGGGTGACAGCGCCCTGGAAGGGGCTGCCCAGGGCAGTTGTGGAGTCTCCTTCTCTGGAGACATTCAAATCCTGCCTGGACATGTTCCTGTGTGACTTAATCTAAGGGATCCTGCTGTGGTGGGGGCATTTGACTAGATGATCTTTTGAGGTCCCTTCCAATCCCTAATGTTCTGTGACGCCTCCCTTTGTATGGCTGGCACAAAGCACTTGTGTAGCTCCTCTGTGGAGCCCCCACACCAGCAAATGATAGGTGTCACTGTGAACCGCAACCAAAAGCATTTTGCATGAAACCCTGGAAGTGCAATACAAAAGGCATCCTGTTGAAATCCTGCTGTAGAATGCTCCTGCCAAAAGCTGTCTCAGTCCTTAAACATCAAACCCCCAAACCGAAGGCACATCCATCGGTCCAAAGAGGATTAGTTGCTCAAACAGTGCTTTTCCTTTCCCGTTTTGCCTCCATTAGCGCAGCCTCTGAAGCAGGAAGCACTTTGGCAGAAGTAGAAAGGGCCTTAAAAAAAGAACCTCCCACACAGGAGACGACTCATTCTGGGTGACCAGAGCCAGCTGCCCCTCTGGGAAAGCATGCCCTTTAATTTAAGCTGGTGCTACTTTTAGCTGCTGCAGGGGGAATTTAAGACCGCGTTTGCTTTTGAGTTGCAACATGTTCTTCAAGCTCGTAACGGGTCAGACTGCAGAGTCTTGTGCTGCTGAGACGTGGCTCTAAATGAAATGGAAAGAACTGCCTCTATGGGGTCAGGTCGGAGGTTCATTTAACTGAATAGCCGGTCTTCAGCGCCTGCCTGGTGAGAGAAGGTTAGAGCCACAGCAGAGAGGACCGGGTGACTCACTACTCTGTGGATCGTCCCAACTCCTTGTCCCAGCTGCTGGCAATCGGCAGCCTAAAAACGTGGCTGAAATCAGCTAACAAAGTCAACTCTGACACACGGATTTCAGACCTTGAGTCCTTTCCCAAATGTGCTGCCACCTACAACATCTATCAAGTAGCAAAACAGCCTCCTCCATCCTCACTGCTGACTGGAGAGTAGGTGAAGGGAAAGTAGAGTGTGCTGATAATCCCATCGTCAGACATCCAACAAAGGCTGTCCTGTAAAAGAGATGCAAAGCTGTGAAAGCAGGCCAGTTAAATCTCAACGTTTAGGTAATAAGGGCAAAGGCCCACAATGCCCTAGAAATGCCTCTAAAATATACAGCAAGCTCTTCCGTTACTACCTGAGATTTGAATTTCTATATTCTCTAGTTTTCACAGAATCACAGAACATTAGGGACTGGAAGGGACCTTGAAAGATAATCTAGTCCAATCCCCCTGCCACAGCAGGATCCCCTAGATCCAGTCACACAGGAACACATCCATGTGGGTTTTAAATGTCTCCAGAGAAGGAGACTCCACAACCCCCCTGGGCAGTCCCTTCCAGGGCTCTGTCACCCCGACTAGGAAGAAGTTCCTTCTCATATTGATGTGGAACCTCCTCTGTTCCAGCTCACTCTCTGCCGGCTGTTGCAACCTAACCTGCTGCATGCTGAGGAGAGGAGACCCATGGCTGAAATTAAGCAGAGTTCATCCCCTGTCACCAAGAACGACCGTGTCGCTCGGTGACACGCCGCCACTTCTCCTTAGCGCGACTGCAGACATTTGTTCAGTCTGGTTTTAGCCCCCCTTCAGTGGTTTGCATTACCAATACAGCGTGTGTGCATCTGTTCAGTTCGCCATCTCCTCACACCACTGGGAGCTGGAGAGCTATTAACGGCCTTGTTTAAGAGAGGGAGAGAAAAAGCCAACGAGTGCAGAGCATCCGATCGCATAACTCTTGGCCTTTCCGCCCGTGTTTACGTTAGCGAGCCCTGACACTGCTTTTGACGTACAATTGAAGTTATTCTTTCTTCGGGTTATGCATGATTTGAAGAGCGCTGCTTTAGGCACTCGATAGCAATTATAGGTGGTGAAAGGAACACACAATACAAATTAGAGCAATATAGATCCCCCCACCCCGTTACGTTAATGTTTAGTTACCCTGTTAGATTTAAACGGAGTACATAATGTTTAATAGATTGCTTTCACTAAAACCCATTAACTGACACTTAGAAGAAGCATTCTGATCCAAGGGAGTGCAGCAAAACATCACTGCAATTAATAGGTAGGCTGGAGCAGTGAAAAATCCACTGTCTAACCCAAAGTGGTGGTGGGTTGTTCCTACACAATACTTGAAAGCATACTGAAAACTGGAGACAAGATCCTGAGCCAGCCACAGGGTTACTCTCATTTACATTTAATGAATCAAAGAATCATCAGAGTCAGGAGGATGATGAAGCACCTCCCTGATGAGGAAAGGCTGTGGGAGCTGGGTCTCTTGAGCTTGGAGAAACACAGGCTGAGGGGTGACCTCATTAATACCTATAAATATGTGAAGGGTGGGTGTCAGGAGGATGGAGCCAGGCTGTTCTCAGTGGCATCTAATGATAGGACAAGGGGCAGCGGGTGTGAGCTGCAACAGTGGAGGTTCCCCATCAACATGAGAAGGCCTAGGTGATCTTTCACGATCCCTTCCATTCCCTAATGTTCTGTGATTTATAACAGAGCAAACCACCTTTATAATTACAGCTTCCTCTTATGTTTCTGCGATGGGAAATGGAAAGGACCAAGATTGGGATGCAATGTTTTTATGTTGTATAGAGTTCAAGGTAGAGATCGACCTGAAGTCATGATTATTCTTTTTCTTGTAGTGAGTTATTTTTCCATTCAATATTTGGGATGAACACAAACCTCAGAATGTGGGCATTTGAGGTACTTTGAAACGACCAACCAGCTTTATCTGCCTGCTTGTGCTGAAGTAATTGTACAGGTAGATGAACTTGATCTCTCCGTAGATGATTTTTTTTTTTTTGGTGTCTGCTCGTAAGGCAAACATCTGTCCTTGAGTCACAGCAGAGGGTACCGAAATGGCTAGGAGACAGGCGTTCTGCCCCTAGCCTTTATTTCTGGCAGAGCAGAGGAGGGAGAGGGAGATGTATTCTGACGCTGGTGGCGTGTGGTGGCTGATGAACTTTCACCTTCACAGCCAGATTCCTTCCCCATACGTGCTCCTCTGCTGTCAGTTCCTTTTGGCCTCATGAAGGAGTGACTACTGGCACCCAGAGGAAGGGGGCTCATCCTGGCTAGGGGACGTTTGTGCTGAAGAGCTGGGTCGATAGCAGAAGGGTTACGTGCACACAGATGAGGGGAGCGCTCAGCAAGATCCCAAGAGCAAAAAGAGGAAGAAAGCTGGGAATTAAATGGCTGAAAAGATGAAAAGAAATGCAGATGAGGTGATCACATGCGTGTTCTAAGCCTGTGAGAAACTCCCGGGAGATGGCGTGAGAAAGAGTTAGGTTCACAGCAAAAAGCAGGGCTGCTTGCACTGCCAGTTCATGGCTTAAGGCCAGGCTCCCACCCAGCTGCTGCCGCCACTGTACCCTGCAGGGCACCCTAACTGCTCTACATCCGCGTGGATTTTAGCAGTCGCCTGGTTGAAACCGCTTTACTTTCTTCAAGGTTCTGGTTCAGAATGTGGTCTTGGTTTTTGGAAGTGAATGAGAACTGTCATGTTTGGTTAAGGTTTCAGGCTACCTACTTGGGGCCATCTAACTTCAGACAGTATAGAAGTCCTTTCGGCATCTGCCTGTTGGAACGCTAACATGGCATTGTGGTCTAGGTGATCCTGCTGTGGAAGGAGGATTGGACTGGATGATCTTTCAAGGTCCCTTCCAGTCCCTGATGTTCTATGATTCTGTGACTTCATCTAGATCATCCTGCTCTCAAAAAATTGGACTAGATGATCTCAAAAGATCATCCCATCCAATCCTTCATCCACAGCAGGATCACCTACACCAAGTAGCACAGGAACATGTCCAGGCGGGTTTTAAAGGTCTCCAGAGAAGGAGACTCCACAATAGCCCTGGGCAGCCCCTTTCAGGGCTCTGTCACCCTCACTGTGAAGAAGTTCCTTCTCATATTGATGTGGAACCTCCTCTGTTCCAGCTCACACCC
>JAOXOE010033696.1:0-10018 GCA_028565055.1 Phoeniculus purpureus
TGAGCTGTGTGGTAGGGGTTGGACTTGATGATCTATTAGGTCCCTTCCAACCCTGGTAATACTATGATACTATGAACCCTAACCCTCAGTCCCAAACCGATTAAATTGTGCAAGTGTTTTTTCATCAAGAGAAGCGAAGAAGGAGTGAACTGCTTCCCTTGAGGCTAGTGAATTTGGTGCCTGAAATCTGTACCCTGTATGGCCTTCAGATGCTTTAATACATGTCTGGTAAGAAAAGAGAGTTATTACTTGTCAGTAAAACAAATGAGGCTCGGTTTTCAAGCCTGGATTGTGTTTGAAAGAATCAATACAGCCTCATGACACTTGATTCAGAAGTCAGCAACACATTAACTTAAAGGGATGCATCCTGTGCTGGGGCAGTTGCTCATCTGGCAGGGATCAGCTGCTACATTGTTGCTAACATTTTAATCATAGGCTGTAGAGTAATTTGGTGTCATACCCCTCATATCCCTTTCACTGCCCTCGCTCACCCTTTTCCTACTTCAATTGTCATCATACAGGGAGTGCAATATATTTCTTTCTTTATTTTCTCCTCTTGTAGTAATATCCTGGCTGTTGTGTAGCTCACTCACAGGCTTTACTGGTACCTTCCCTGTTACTAACAGTACAGCCTTCTGACAGCAAGTGAAATTTAGCAGCTAACAGGTACCTTCAGGGCAGTGCCTGTCAGGCTGTGACAACTCAGTTAAGATAGTGAACACTCAGTGGTCAGTTGGTAGCTGTAAATTAGAGTTAGGCAAGGAGTTTTAAAGTCAAGTGGTGGACAAAGAGACGCGAGTTGAAGTTCAATAGTTAACATGTGCAGTGCAGTTCATATTAGGGAATTGTCTTTTGTTGCCACATTGAAGAAGGAAATACTACTATTGAACTCCTGAACAGAGAAGAATGTGAAATCTGTTAAAAATTAAGTTGATGGGCAACAAAGAAATGAATTTGATAGCATGTAACTGGTGGCGATTTTTGGCAGGCATCATATCAATCGTGTGAAGCAAGGTAAAGAATACTTTCATATGCTTCACCAAGAGTCACTGGAGGGAAAGAACATGCCGAAAGCAGCCCAGCAGGGTCAGGACGTGAGATGGAGGACTGAATTCCAGGAGCCCAAATTCCCTGATGTGGGGAAGTCAGAGGAAGAAATAAACTCGTAAGTCAACTCAGAGGGCTTTGGTGATTTGGGATCAGTGGTTTTAAATAGCAACAATTTACAGTTTCTGTTGTTACTTGGTATTAAGGCAGAATATTTTTTCTTGTGTAAACTAGAAAGAGAAAATGCTTAAAATCTGGATAAGCAAGCAGCTGTTAACTTAGCAAGCATGAAAAAGCCCTTGTAACTTAACTCTTTGTCCTTTCCCACAGCAGATCTCCAACAGAAGCTGATCAGCTGAAGAAATCAGGGAATACAAAAAAGATAACTTTACGGTCTTTCACTCCAGTTTATTCCAGCGTCTTGATTCCAAGCCCCCCTGAGGCAAAAAGGTATATTTGAAGGCAGATTAATGTCCTGCCCTGCTTGGTAGGACACAAGTAAAATTCAGGACAACACAGACTCATAAAACTTATACCTAGAGCTGTTGTTCAACTGGTAAACACGTACCCTGACAGTCTAAGAAGGTTATGATGAAACAATCTGTCTCTACCAATAGCAGCAGTTACATTCAAATTTTAAATGTCTGTATCCTAATGAGTGATCAAAATCTCTGTATGTGTGCATGTATACAAAGACATACCATTTGCCTTGCTGTTCTTGACTCAGCAAACCCTAAGTTGGGTAAGATTTGCTTCTGTCATATAGCTTTCAAGATTAGGCTCATTTTGAGGAAAGGCTATCAAAAGTACAACTTAATTTGCCAAGTTAAAAAAAAAGTAGGGCTATGCAAGAGAGGGAGAAGATTCTGGAAAATTCCATATATTACACATTAGTCGTTAATATCCTCTGTCTTTGAAGTTGATTAACCCAACTGCTCATCTACTGTCTTTTATATTTACATATGCATGTGGAATAAATTCAAATGCCAAAGATAATCTTAGTTCAGAAAAAGATGGGTCCAACATTTGAAACTCACACATGGCTTTTTCTAAAAAGCAAAACTTAGAAAACTATTGTAGAATACAAAACCATACAAATCTGTACCATAAAGGGACAACCATTAGAATCCTCATAGTTTTAAAAGCACATTTATCATCAAGATAAATCCATTGAAAACTCACAGCCAAATATATGCTTTCAGAATTCAGAGTTATGTGTCAACATTGCAAAAGCCTTGAGAAGACTTTAGAATTTCCTGAGATGGTGAAATAGATGTACCTTTTTCAGGCAATATGGTGCCAGTTTGCTTGTCTAATTCTACAGCGTAATGTATTTGTTTTTCCTCTTTCCAGTGAACATCTTTTCCAACAGCTGTGTGCCATACACTGGCTTTTGGAAGCTTTGACTCTTGAACCCAACAGTTCGATGCATTCCATATTAACCTGTTGGAATCCAGTGTAAGTGCATAAAGCATGAGAGTGGGTAGAAGTAGGAGGAGGAGTTTGGGGTTATTCTAGTTAAAGGTGGAATCCCCACAGGGCAGATTCTTTATACTAGGAGAATTTTAGAATAAGACAGATTAGGCGACTGGAATAAAATGTTATAATTTTAATGGGGAAAAGTAAGAGGGATAATGAGCGGAAAGAGGGTACAAGAGGAGAAATAATGTACAAAAAGAATAAAACTGGAGCTGCAGTCTGAAGAGCCGCCAGGCCAGCAGAGGCAGAGAAGTGTTGAGGAAAATGGAATAGGAAATATGCTGATAAATGCTAACCTAAGATAGGGATCTTTTGTCCTTTACATGTTGCTGTTTCTCTTCTCTCAAGTGTTACCTGTTTGAGTGAAATGTTATTAGTTCTCTGCCGTGCAGCGTAAGCAAATTTTGCACTGACTTAGCCCCTGACTTAGCAGGGAGTTGTGCAGTCAAATCAATTGGGCAGCATGGTACCCTATCGTTGTGAGTTGCAGAACTAGGAGGAAATACTGAGCTATCCCAGCCAAACTTAGTTGTGTTTTCTTTGTTACTTTTGGTTAACAATTGTGCAAGTTAAATACATGTAGTAATAGATGTTTGTATATTCCCAAATCCTTCCCCTGGAGGATTATCCTAGTGAACTCAACAGAAATTCCATACACATTATTATCACAGAACAAAGCCAGCTATTATGTGATACTTAGTAGTTGGTTTTATTCTATTGATTATGTATGACAGTGATGGGCACTTGTAAAAGATGCTTTGCTTCCCAGCTTTTATACTGATAAAAGTAAATCCGAATTTAAGTTCACAAAGATTTTAGTCAATATAATTGTGTTGACATAACATGTTTAAATTATTGATGAATGTTTGGTAAAGCAGCGAACACTTCATGCTGTGATCTGCAGAGCAGAAGTGGTTGTTTTCTCTTTACCTTCTCAGTTAAGGCAAACTGTGTCTATCTACAACAGAGTTGGCACAGTAGCAATGCATAAAATTAGCCTGATAAATTGGAGGAGAAAATTGGTCCAGTATGTGTTGTGGGTAGGTTTTTCACTGCTTTATATACGGGGACCAACCAGTAGACTGGGATATATGAAACAGTTTCATAGTAAGTCTCACAGATCATTATTATTATACTCTTACACCAAAGTATAAGCACATATAGCTCATATAGTTCTGGATTAATTTCCAGGCTCTGAAGTAGTGAAGTAGTACATCTTATTGTGTACTTCCTTCTGTTCTCTGTTGCTGTCTCTAACCACCACAGATGGAATCATAGAGTGGTTTGTGTTGGAAAGGATCTTAAAGAACATCCATTTCCAACCCACTCCCATGGAGCACATTCCACTAAAGCAGGTTACTCAAAGTCCCATTCAACCTGGCCTTTATGGGGTGTCTACAGATTCCCTGGGCAACCTGTTCCTGTAGCTCACCACTCTCACAGTAAAGAATTTCTTCCATATAAATATATTCCTTATAATCAAAATTTGCCCACTTTTAGTTTAAGGTCATTACCTCTCATCCCATCGCTACATGCCCTTGTGTAAAACCCCTCCATAGCTTTCCTGAAGGTCCCCTTTAAGTACTGGAAGGATGCTATAAAGTCTCCCTGTGCCTTCTCTTCTACAGGCTTAACAACCCCAAATCCCTCCTCCCATCTTTGTACTATGCTTTCTTCAGGTTCTTCTTCATTTGTGACTGCAGCATACTCATGGCTTACACACCTTGCTTACTGCCTTTCTGTTTTTGTAAGCACGGAAACACATCAGGATGGCAGTTGGCCACCATTTACTTCCCATTTAGTGCGCTTCTGGAAAGAATTTATAATAAAAGAAAGAATCTCAAAATGGAAAACTAATATAATTGTTTTCACTTAGGGATCCTGGTGGTTGTAAAAAAACAGTAAAAGAAATTGAAGAGGAAAAGATAGTAACATCTACGTGGAAGCACTTTGTTACAAGCACTAAGGTAACTTCACTGTTAATCTCTTCCTTGAACCTAGTTCAACTTCTCACGCGTTTGTTTTGTTGCTTAATTGAACTCCATGATACTATGTTTTATGGTCTGGGGCTTGTGACAGCAGAGTACTCGTCTTTCTTCTATTGATTTGAAAATACAGCAATTTGAAACTGGGGAGTACCTGAAGGGCAGTCATAGTTAGATGGGGGTTCGGCTGTTCTCCCAGGCAGCTAGTGACATGAGGCATAGCCTGATGCTGCACCAGAGGAGGGTTAGGTTATGTACTAGGAAGCCCTTCCTCATGGAAAGGGTGATCAGACATTGGAATGGACTGCCCAGGAAGGTGGTGAAGTCCTCATCCCTGGAGATATTTAAGAAAAGACTGGACTTAGTGCCATGGTCTAGGTTGTGGTGATGTTAGGCCACAGGCTGGACTTGATGATCTTAGAGGTCTTTTCTAGCCTCAGTGATTCTGTGAAGAGCATGTAGCTGATGGTACTGACTTGGGAAGAATTAAATATTCAGCTAAAACATAACTAGCTTCTTGCTTGCTTTTTCCCCATTTTTTTATGATCCCGAGTCGTGTTTGTTCACACAAACAGGTCTTTTTCAGTTAAGTGAGAATTTCAGGCTGTAGCCTGGATGCCTTAGTCTAGTAATTGCTAGTCGATTTTTTTGTTGCCTTTTTACACATTATTTAAAGCTGAATTCAGAAACAAATTCCAAATGTTGAGGCCTTTGAAGAAAGTAGGATTCACCTACCACAGTCAAAGCAAAGCTAAGGCAAGGAGACAATAAGTAATTGAACTATTTCATTTTTAAAAGAAATTAAACACAGGAAAATTGTCTGTAACACTTGGTAATGGTTTCAATATCTTTCTGAAGCCACAGAAAGACTTTTGGTTTTGAAACTGCTGAAGTGACAGGAGGAAAATGAAGGGAGAATGAGTGAAGCATAGGAGTATAATTGGGAGAACTCAGTAAAGAACTGATGGGTTTCTCACTTCATATCACATCTTAACATTTTGATCTTCAGCAGTTTGCTTAAGCTGTTAGTTCCTTGCTTTGCGCCCTGTAAGGCTTGATTAAACAAGTTTTGTGAAGTGCTTTGAGAAGCCCAGCCGAGGCCCTTTTAGAAATGTGAACTGTTACATGCAGGCTATTTGTTCTTGTGAAGACCTGCAGCTTTGTTTAGGCCTCGTGGCATAATCTTCTATTGAATAATCTTAATTCTGCTCAGGAATAAGCAGCAAAAGTTGTGAAACTTCTCAAAGACAGAGACTGTGGGTTATTCTTCCTGATGCTAGAAAACAGAGAAGGAAAGTCAGCAAGTCACATAAATAACAGAGTTCTGTCTAAATATGAGGCTTTCTGATTTTGCTATACAGTCATACCCTCTCTTTAAAGATCCAAATGAACATGAGCAGAAGAAACCAAAGTGTGTATCAGTCTTGATGTGTCTTTTAGCATTCACACTCCAGAGAATTTCTTTTTTCCTTCCTGAATTAATGATGACTTCCTTTCTGTCATTTACACTAATATTACTTGAAGACTGCTTTTCATATGTGACATGAAAATGTGAAAATATTGGGTTCCTGAAGGGCCATTTGTTTTATATTACACACAGTTTTGATTTTCAAGCCTGTAGAACTCTGTCTGCTTTTAGACTTCAGTTTTGCATTCCTGCCACAGAAAATGTACTTACTGAATGTTGGGAGGAGACCTGAGCATTTATCAAACCAGTTTGACCTATTCTTCCCTCTACTTGAGAAGGTTCCTCTATTACCAAACTTCACTGTCAAATTGTTAATAGAAACCTCTTATTTTTATTCACTTTTTCTTCTGTGTACAGAAATTCACCTGGAAAGCACAATACAGTCCACTTATCAGGAAGATGAAGAGGATGTCTCTTTCAGGTATTTCTCAACTTAGTGGTCCATCGTCTCCCAGCGGTCAAAGCTCTCGTGGCAGCAGAATTTCCATTGCGCTTGGCTCTGTAACTCCATCTGATGTTATGAGCGAGTCAGCAGCAGCTAAAGAACAACAGACTCTCTTGCCCTGTAAGTTACTTTTCTTGACTGCCAATATCAAATGGGTTTGCTTTCAGTATTACTAGGAAAACCTACATCGAAAGTACTACTAGATGTATCAGTGTTTACTTCAGATATATGGCACTTTGTACCAGTCTCTCTGTGCCCTCCCAGTTAACAAATTAGTTTAAAGACAATATAATGTTAAGGAGGGGGTTAAATTCATGTTCTGCTATAGCAGTGGTATAATCAGACTGTTATCCACATTTATGGAGTCCAACAGGCAATAAAAACAGAGAAATTATTCTCTGCCCTAACCAACTGATTCACTGAATATGTCTCTAACTTAGCAGGTTCTGTTTAACTTAGAGGTTTCTTATCTCTATTCCTCCTACTCATCCGCTGATCCAATCATCCAGTTATCTACTCAGTCATTACCTGAGTGATATAGATCTGACATTTTGTCTGTTAGCTGTGCAGTGTGTTTCACTACAAATCTAGGTACCCTTAACTCTTTTCCCTTCCTTCCTTCTAAGTAAAGCTGGACCAGAAAAGCACATGAGTATTTAATAACACTCATGACCATTTAATTGCTACTTACCATTACTGAGCTGATATCCTGCTCTGCTAGACTCTAAATTACCTCTCAGGAAGGATCTCTTAGAGTCATTTGGGGTAGTACTGTGGTTACAAGGAAGAGAGGAATGCAGTAGTCAGTTGGCATGTTGTTACAGAACGTTTTTGTCAGCCCTACAGAAAGTCACACAGATAACCCCTGAAGCAGTGTCAGAAGATGTCCATAAACAAGAAGGTTCGGTTAAGATGACTGGACTGCAGCGGTACGTTACTTGATAAGTTTCTGAATGGCTAGGAGAAGCAGTTCATCAGGACAGAACTTATGCTTTATTTCTCCCCCTCCAAACGACTGAATTCAACATTCAGTGTATTCAGCTGATGTTTACATTTTTTGGCATGGGTGGCAGAGTAGCCCATTTTACAGCTGTGCAAGCACTATGTATTTTCTGGAAAATACTCCATGACTTTCACCTTTGCAAACAGAAGAGATCTTATGCTCCAGCAGCTCTGCAGAAAAAGCAATGTTCTGTCTTATTCCTGTAGAACCATTTCTGGGTTTAGTATATTTTAATGCAACATGAAGATGCTCTCCTGGAAGGTGAGAGTGAAAATCTGAATTTAGCATAATTCACATTTTTTTTATGAATCCAAATTTTTTTTAATTATTAGTTTAAAAAACCAGCTGTAAATTTCATTAGATTTGGAATTTTAATGGGAATAAGGAGCTTGTATATCTGTACAACCTGTGGGTGCTTAGCACAGAATGGTTACCACAAGATGTCAATTCTAGTTTTCTCTATTGTTTTAGTAGCAGCCAAAACATCAGCTCTTTCATCAAAAGCAAATCTACTTTTCGTGCCAATACGAGGCAAATGTTCATAGCAGCACGTGAAGAAGCCGCATGTTGTTTACATGATACCCTGGTGAGCCTTGAGAGGTAGGAAGAGACTCTTTTCCATATACTCTTATCAAAACCTGGCTTCTGACCAGCTTTAGGACCTGTCTTCAGGCCTTTAAAGATTCATTTATACAGATTGACATTCAAATCAGGATACAGGCATGGTGACAAAGTTTTGTGGTTGTCAGTGTACAAGAGATGTTACAGATTGAATATTTACAGCAGTGTTTTGGGATATTGCTGAGTTACTTTTCTGAAAATAGTTTTGCTAAAAACATTGGATATATTTACTTTGGGCATTGTAGTTCTTGTCACCCAAAGACAGAATGATCAGTTTAGTCCACGTACAGTCTGTATGGCTGTCTAGTGTTTTCAGTTCAAAGATCACTGTATTGTTCTCCAACGTCACTTCAATTATTCTCACAGTAACAATTGCAATGTCCTTTCTCAAGTGACGTTTCTACACTGTTGACCAACCTAAGCCTGTCATCCTTTTCCTTTAATCCAGAATTGTTTTTCTGTGACGTCTGTGCAAATTCTCATCTCAGTAAGCATCAGACTTGAGATTCCTCTCAATGTTGCAGTTCTGAAGGGTGTTACAGGCGCAGTTTTCTTCCCCCCTCTCACTTTCTCCTTCTTTCCATTCTCCTTTTCCATTTTGTAGTTAGACTTTTTGTCCCCAGAGCTTTCCTTATCTGGAGCTGGGTCCTTGTTTGCTTCCCCAAGCAGCTGCTGTGACTGCATAAGTAACTAATCATTACAGCATCCTGCAGTATGAAAGGACAACTCAGATGGAAACTTACTCCTTGCAGCTATTTTACCATTCTCCACAGCCCCACAGCATATCCTGTCATTTGGAGTGGAAAATTCAGTTTGGCAGGTTATATTGTAAGTAATTTATTGGAAAGCAAAGGAGATGTTTCTTTTTGTTATACACGGTAGTACTTTTTGCAGGGATGCAAGCATGACCCCTTGGGTTAAAATTCTAGCTGAGGTCACTCTTTTCCACCTCTCTTTTGCTGTACTTTAAAAAACATTTTATCCTGAATTGTTGTACTGTTTGGTTTTAAGTAGTGGAAACACAACAAGAAAGTTGAGGCTGAATTTCAGTTTAAATGTTTGGATTCTGAAGTTCATTTCTTACCTGCAGCCTGGAGTTGATACAAACCAAACAATATTCATTATGTTTGTAGAAATGTGATTGTATACAAAATGCTGCAAAAGCAGTAACTGTTCTTAGTGTCCACAGACTGACCACACAAAGTATTCTCCATGTTCATTGTTTTCTGTCTTCCTTAGCATCTTCTCAGTTAACTATGCAGAAACATGACAATGTTTAAAACACACCTTTAGCTTTCAAGAGTTTCTTTTTGTAGGAGCCAGGAGAAGCGATGTCGTCAAAAATACCAGGCTTTGAAACAAGTGAAGCATTTCAGAAGAGATATGGAAAGAGTAAGACAGCTGGGCAAGAAACCTGAAAGAGAACGTGGTGAAGATGGACTAAACTGGTAGGGTCTAGGCACAGAAACCCAAATGCAATGGTCCGAGGTCCCAGAGTTCTGTCAGTACAAAAAGCTTGCCTTTCTTTGCTTTTTTTCCTCCCCAAAGCAAGCAGCACTAGAAACTATTGAATCAATTGCTGGAAATGCATGTCTTTCAAACTGGCGGCAACTAAGGCACAGATAAGCAGATCTCCTGCTCAGCAAATTGATTAAACTGAGAGGAGTTTCATTCCAATGATGCTGTGCAAAAAGCACTTGGTCCTTGCATTTGCACATTCTCCCCAGCATGCAGCTATATAGGAGACTTCTTTCACCAAGGGTTCATGAATTAACCTAGTTTTGGCCTATATAGCAAAACTCTGGATTTCATTAGTCTGGAGAGAAGGAGTTCCTGTCTACAGCTAACTGAAAGGAGGCTGTAGGGAGGTAGAGGTTAGTCTCTTCTCACAAGTATTGTGGCCTTCCAGTATCTGAAGGGGGCCTGCAGAAGAGCTGGGGAGGGACTTTTTAGGATATCAGGTAGTGACA
>JAOXOE010033697.1:0-10017 GCA_028565055.1 Phoeniculus purpureus
GTTGATTTCTCAAATATGATGGAGGGAATAAAGAGTTAATGTTTTAATAATTACATCAAACAAATATATATATATAGGTCTGTAAAACAACATTCATACATAACAGCTATTTCATCACACAGTCCACAACTTAACTGTTATAGTAGTAATTTTTTTATGGTAATTAGATTTTGGCAAAAACATGGAAAATTAACAACAAACTGTTGAGAGGAAAAGACCATTCTTGCTGCTCGGAATCACAGAATCACTCTGGTGGGAAAAGACCCTTGGGGTCATCTAGTCCAACCATCTACCCTACCTTACTTGTTCACCCCTAAACCATAGCCCTCAACACCTCATCCAAATAATCTTTGCACACACCCAGGGATGGCGACTCAACCACCTCCCTTGGAAGCCTATTCCAGCACTTGACCACCTTTTCCATGAAAAAATCTTCCTAATGTCTAAACCTACCCTGTTGTAACTTAAACCCATTCTCTCTTGTCCCATCACTAATCGCTTGTGAGAAGAGACCAGCACCAGCCTCTCCACAATGTCCTTTCAGGTAGCTGTAGAGAGTGAAAACAAAGCCCATCGCGAGCTGGGCGCAGACAGGCGTTACCCGCTATTTCTCAGCACTCTGATAGCAACAAGGAACAGATTTGTGGGGATAGCACTTCTGTAACAACAAAAGACTTAGAAATGAAGCACTATAGAACTGTGTAGATACGTGTTTGCTAGTAGAGCTTGCCTTGTATGCCAAACGATACTTATTTATTGCTGAAAGGTCCCTGGATATTAAGGTTTATTTTTGTTTGGTTGAGTTTTTTTATCCCAGCATAACTATTACTAAGGCTCTGTGGACAAAGTTTTAAGCATGGATCTGATCTATGCTAGAATGTTTTCCTGTCGGTGTTATGTGTCAGCTGAGCTCGGGTAAAAAAAAATCACACACCCTAAACTCGTATATCTGTCCACACAAAAAGGAAGCTCTAATTATGGCTTAGCTAGAGGCATTAAAGTAGGTGTGGTGGAAAAACTCCTTTACTATCTTGTTTTGTTAAAATAGGTCTTCATCAGAAGAGCAAATGCGCAGAATCTCTTCAGTGGAGAGAAACAGGTTCATAATACAGCTAATTGTGAAGCATTCACTGCAGGACAAATGAATGTAGGCTCTATTAGTATTCAACGTGCCTAAAAGCGCTAAGGAGTTCCAGTGAACAGCAAATTTTCTATGAGCTCATCCAATACTGCTGTGATTAAAAAGGCTAATGCAAGCCTTGAATGTATAGACTGCAAAATTAGAGAGGGATTGCACTAGACACTAAAGAAATGATAACGTTCTATGAGAGAGCCGGGGTAATGTGTCTGATAGTAAGGATGATTAATTACAGCAATTAGCTAACAAGGATGTGGTGGTATCTCCATAATTCAAAATACATATAAAAGAGCAGTTGATTGAAACTAAACTGTGTGTTCTGGTTTAAAAAGGATTAAAATTACCTTCTTATGGAAGTCAAATCAGCACATTATACTCCTTGCATCTACTCTTAGGAATGGAAAGAAACGCCAGCAGATGTGAACTACCTACTTTCTAGGCTTCAAGGGTACCTCTCAAAATTTTCAAAGAATCCAGTAAGATTATTTAATAGCCTTAACTAGACATGGCTAAAATTTGGGTATAGAAATCTGAGTTATCAGTTCAAGCTTCCCAGTGTGATCAAGGGTGAGAAATAAGCGTCAGGAGGCGGCTGTTCATCTCAGCTGAAAATACACATCTAAGCCACAGCCAACGAATTGTCCTCTGGAGGTGACTCTTAATATGAATAGGACTTGAAGGATTACCTCCCGATTTTTAAGGCAAGTTTGTTAAGGCTGAGAAATCCCTTCAGAGATGTAGATTTGGCAGAGTGAAGGGCTTCAAGATTTTACACTTTTAAGAATTTGCATCTTCAATACTCCCTCTGCTTTAGCTTTTCTCGAAGGATACCCAGTCTGAGGCTCTCATCAATAGGCAAAGTGCACAAAAACGTGGTGACTTGCACTGATTGCTACCATTCATTCTGGGTGCAGCAGTATCTACATGACAAGCCCACATTTATAATTTTCTCTCTCAGTGACACTGACATTGAGGATTAAAGGCTTGATTTAAATCCCATTAAAATCGGAGAGACCTGCATTGACTTTAATGGGATTTAGACTGAGTGCAGAGGAGTCTGAATTGCTGTCAGGTTTGAAGTACAGGGGGTATTAAAGGGCAGACTAATAACGCTCCTGTTAAACGTTAAGTACTCCTTCCTCAGGGACACTTGCCAAACTGGTCACTTAGTCTCATTCAGGGTGACTAAAGGAACTCAATAAGCAATAAACAAAATTATTAGTATAATTGCTAGCTGTCTTCATGTCTTCTAATCTTTGTTATGTTCCATTAAAGTGTTTAAGACATGATATTTTTAGTAGTTATTATTCACAATTTCTTTTATAAAGTGCTTTTTACCATCTGATACTGCCCAGGAATGTTTGTATTCTGTGGATATATCCTTTGATCAATTTGCAGACCTGTGAAAACATGTAGGGACATAACCAGCCTGCCAGTTGTGGCACCCAAGAGACTTCTGTGACCTGTAAGCATCTACATAGCTGGAAAATCCTTAGATACCTGCACAAGATTAAGGCAAACCCAGATGGAGCTGATGGGTGCCTATGGTCCACTCAGCACTGAGCGAGATAGGTTTCAGTTCCTTATGTGTCTAGAGGCAGGACACAGGGTCTCATGAAATAGTCAGGAACTAGGAGCTTTGGTTTTCAAATCCTTTCAATGAAGAGCTTTGCATCTACAGTCACTCTCTGATGTAATCCCTGCCAGAATAAAGATTAAGGGAGGACAGTCTTCATTTGCTATTGAAGCTGAGTCACTGTGCAGGGATGAAGGGAAGAGGCAGTGGCACAAACTGAAACATCACAAACCACTTTTTTGGTGTTAAGGGTGATTGACCAGGTCGCCCACACTGGTGTGGAGTCTCCTCTATTAGAAATATTTAAAAGCCACTTGGACATTGATCTCAGCAAGTAGGTGGCCTTGCTTAAACAGGGGCCATCTGACCTCCACAGTCCCTTCCAGACTCACCCATTTCGCGGCTATGAGTTGGAAGCCAAAGTCTGTGAGGTAACAGAGTGTCAACCAGGTGCCTGATGCTGGATCCTTGCGAGAAAAGATATCTGTGGAAGGAGGTTCCACATCCTGGCTTCAGCTTTGTTTTGCTGGGACTACTCAACAGATTTTTGTCAATAAGCTATGGGATTACACCAGTACACGACGTGTGAACCACAACACAAAGTCCCCTCATGTCTGAGAACAAAGGGCACAATCTTCTCTGTGGTCTGTTGGATAGTAGAGAATCTCTCGTTTTGTCTCTGTTGTCTCAGGCTGTTATAGTTTGAATTTGTTGGGTTTCTTGCCCGAGGCATTGGGAAGTTATTGTGGCAACTTGTGATGTTCAGCTTGGAATTCCAAGCTGAAGAATTCCAGTCTGAGCACAGCTGAGCCTGGCTGAGCTGTGCCAAAACAAGGACTACCGATGACGTGGGACTTCCTGTTTACTGTTTCCTCCTCTTCTTCACTTCACTTTTGTCTCTGTGCAGAGAAAGACGTATGGCACCAGGCTAGGCATGACAGCCCTCCTGCGCTGGGAACAGGACAACTTGTGTGAGAGAGTGGAACTTCAGAGATCACTGGAACAGAGGTTTTGTCTGAATTCCATTCTTTGCTGAAATGGACAGAGTTTTCCTCTCGTTCGTGGTCGTGGGAAGTGGCAGGCTGGAAATTGAGGACTAGCTTGGAAACACGGGGAGCAGGGCATCAGGCTTTAGGATGCCTGCTGATGCCAAGGGGCATGTATGCAGGCTCCACGGAAGGGAAAAGAACTGCTGGAGGTCTCTTCCCTTTGAATGGCTGGAGACTGCAGCTTGGCTCAGTTGTGTAAGAACATGATTAATCTCTGTCTTTCTTTTGAGGTTTTTATGTGGCGTGAATTAATTGTGTCTCGTTCCGTTCATTTTGGGGTTTGCCTGCAATTTGCAAGTGGTTTCTGAGCCCTCGTTTTGTTTTTGTTTCGGCCCATTAGCACATTAACTAAGTTATTTGGTTGATTTTGTCCTGGGATGAACCCTCCACACAGTCTAAGAGACTTGACGTTCCCTTCTGCGTTACGCTACGTGTGGAAAGTATCTCACTGCTTCTTCTGAGGTTGGTTTGTGGAGCGCTATTGGGTGTTGTCAGCGCCTCCATCATAGATACTGGTGTCCCTGCTAAATTCAGATTACACTTCAGTTAAATTGGACTGTGGGCTGTTTGCTGCTTCTCCAGTTACAGAAACGCTCCGACAGATGTACTTAGGATCAACCCATCTGCAGAGGTTTGTTATAGTATGAACCATTCCAAACACGTCCAGGAGAGCTAATGACTATGTGGTAGTAAGAGGTTATCATGAAAGGAGCTGGTGTTTGACCACACTTTCTGTTTCTTTCTAGCTAGTGGTATACATGTACCCATGTGCTACATAAACCAAACGTGCCCATAAGTGTTCACTAACGTGGAGTGGCCTAAACCCACAGAGCTGAATCCCTCAGCCTTTGGCTAATGTGGCTGCACTATGTCCACACAGAGTGATGCTTGATCCATGCTAACCTCCAGTAGGTGTTTGGAAGGATCCTGGTTCCTATGGGCCAGCACTGTAAGCAGGACCTACTCAGAATTTACAGGTTTAAAACTACTAATTATCGCGTTTTATTCCAATGCTTGGAAGAAACAACAAACACCTCTGATTCTTTTAGTGCTGTTTCATTAATGTGTGCTACCAAATCCAAGTTGTGTTGATAAAAGACCAGGACATCATTCAGAATTCCCATACTGGTTCCTGATTCAGGGTCCAAATTACTCTTAAATCTTCCCTACTTAAGTTTCCAGGTGGAAAATGAAGCCTTGTGGAAGCAACATGGGCAGTAGTTTCAGGAACACCTGTACCAAAAACAAGCTGGGTGTAATTGGGGAAGTCATGGGAGGTAATGAACCTCTTCCTTGGAGAAAGGAATGCTGTCTTCTTGCCCGTGAACTGCTCTGTGACCTTACTGCAAGCCCAGATGCCAGTACAGACAGGACATTGCAAACTTTGCCAGCATGGAGTCAAGAACACAGATTCCCATGATTATAGGGACCAGATTTGCCCAGGGCTTTCGCGTGGTACTCTGGAGAGCTGCGCATACAATACGTGCATTGACTTCGTTTGGGATGAGGGACTGAAATGTCCTTTCCCATTATTGCACCGTCAAATTATGGTACTTTAGCAGAAGCACGAATGACTCTGTTTAAAAGAGCCCAAGAGAACCTGTACACCAAGAAGGCAAAATGCTCTCCACAGCTTTTGTTAAAATTTAAATCATTAAATAAGTCTGCTTAAAAGCCCACGTGTGCAGGTCTGGGTTTGATATTGAAGAAACGCTGTGGGTTTTGTGTTGGTGTAGGGTTGTCAAAAGTGAATGTGTGGCCCTGGAAATGACATTGAATTTAGACATATTTTTTTAAGATGCATTCAAACCTGCAGACAAACGTTAGACATTCTTCCAGGTGCAGAAGAGCAGGTAGATGGTAGTGTAATGACAGAAATCCCAGAGCCACGAGGCAGCCTCTCACATCCAGTCTGGTAGATTCAGCAGTTCCAGATGTGTGGCTGTCTGAGCCACTGGTGTATCTTTGCTACTCTTCGCCACCCTAAACATCTGAAATCAGAACCGATCCCTAGCCTGCCTCACAAGTTGCATCTTAGTGGAGTCCTGCTCTCTTTAACAAGGAATTTGTTGTGGATTTTCTGCTCTTTGTGTAAGAATAAATACAATTAGCTCTCCAAAGTAATTTGGTTTCTGAGTTAAATACTTCTGGTGACTGGCTTGCAGTGACCTCTTTGTTCTAAATAAAGACTTGAATAGATACTGTTTAGTCAGAGAGCAAATCGAGCTGTTTCATGATGACTTTTGAGATGTGCTGATGAGGCATTTTCTTTCTGGTGAAGAAGGATGGGTTTCATAGCGTCTTATTTTCTTCTTTATTCAGAGCTTTGCAAGAGAAGGACATCATGAATGCACTCTGTGCTCGTGCTAGCTGGCGGCTGCTTCATGTCAAATGCAGACTTTGGAGTGGGAATGAAAATCCCACATTTGGGAATGAGTGTCCTAATTGCTGGAGAAGAGTAATCAGCTTTCTGCTTGTTCTAATCAATCTTGGCTGCATTTTCAATGCTTCTATAGTGGCACAGACGAACAGCAGCAATGGGTAATTGCCTCTTGACATCAGCAACCTGCAGCCTGATTTGTGGTGACATTTGAAAACACTCATTCCCTCCAATTTTTTAGAAGGTTGAGTCGCTCTGCAAAGGGCTGGAAGGGATTAAGGGATGAATAACCTGTTTGGGTTTTTTTAATAGCAATTACTCTCTCTTGCGTAGCGAATACTGTAAAAGGTTTTGAATTTTAGAAGGAAGATGGATAAGACTGGTGTATTCTTCATGGAGTATGTTATGTGTACACACAGGCTACCTGCTAGGCTGCACTTGTTGGAAGACAGTCATGACTTAAAATCCCACTTATGTATAAACATAGAATCATAGAATCACAACGGATTGGAAGGGATCCCCAAAGATCATCTAGTCCAATCCACCTGCAACAGCAGGATCACCTAGACCAAGTCACACAGGAACTCATCCAGGCGGGTCTTGAATATCTCCAGTGAAGGAGACTCCACAACCACCCTGGGCAGCCTGTTCCAGTGCTCCATCACCCTCATGAGCACTGAGATGCTCATGAGAACGAGAACGGAGATGCTCTCTATGATTTGGTTGGTTGGTTCTTTTAATCCTGTGCTTTAGCTTAGCGTCTCAAAACCAGTGTATTTTTTAAAACTGACCTTGGTTTGAAAAGACTGCAAGAGTGACAGCTCTTCAGTGCTCCACTACCGTGAGTGCTAATTGTGATTCCCTTGAGAGTCAATTAGTGAGATGCTGGAGAGCCGACATCAAAATCAACGTATTGACCAGCAGGTTAGCGAACATGAATCTGAATAATGCATGAAATTAAACCTTGCACTTGCTTTACACGCTGCGACAAGGCAGCATTCGGGCGTGAGCGCAGTCTCTCAGATGAGCGGTTGTAGAAGCAGGAAAGCACGTTTGTTGGCAGGCGCTCTGGGCAGCCGTGTTTTGATCCCTCCTCTTCCCAGCTGGCATTCCTGAAAAGTTTCTAGTGGCCCAGACCTGGAAGCAGAGACGTTGTCGAGTTTCTCAGGGTTCGGTTCTAACTTTGGCCACGTACCACCAGCACTGGACCTTGCTTTGATACTGGGGGAAGAGATGTCCTGGTGAAATCACGTTAATGATGCTCGTCCGGAGATGCTTCTATTAAGACATGATGTGACCAGAGAAGCG
Source organism: Phoeniculus purpureus (assembly GCA_028565055.1). Taxonomy (NCBI): domain Eukaryota; kingdom Metazoa; phylum Chordata; class Aves; order Bucerotiformes; family Phoeniculidae; genus Phoeniculus; species Phoeniculus purpureus. The sequence goes on from JAOXOE010033697.1 coordinate 7,452, forward strand.
ACTTCTGAGCTCCCTGCTTGGCGGAGTACCAGTTTCGTGCCAGTGCCGGGGCTGCCGGGTCCTGCACACACGCGCTTGCACCTCAGTTCCTCTTTACTGCCTGGTGTTGAACGGTGACGGATCAGAATCCTTCAGTTATAGGGGTGCAGAGGCTACAGAAAGAACAGGAAAATCAAGCTGTCGGCCCCAAGCAGGTTAAGGTTGACCTGTGCGACACATTGGCGCAGAATCGTACAGAAGCTGTACAGAAAGGGACAACCAGAACAATTTCCGAAGGCGTGCTGCCTGGTGAGCCAGTTTAGTGAGACCTGTTTCTTCGTGCCTTACCTCGAGTCTGATAGTCCTGCCTGCCCACACCGCTCCCACTGACACAGTTTTCCTCTGTTCTGCACCTTTCAAAGCCTTCCCCTCTGCAGATCCTAGCAGCACTCCCTCGTCAGTGCTGTAGAGCCTCAGATCGCACTTGCCAACCCCCTTGGTAGAACTTTCTCGCTCATACGTGATACCTACCTCCCGGTGCTTCCCATTCTTTCTGGTACTTACATTACATTGCCACCAAGATCATCTTTGATAAACACAGGGACTTACAGCTGTCCTTCAGGATGGGATTGCCCTGTCACTGCCACCGTGGGCTACGTCTCGGTACAGTTTAGAAACCCAAGAACCTTGGAGCTGTAATATCAAACATTGCCCAGAGAAGCTAAAATATATTCAGCCTGTTGGTCCTGTCCTGCTGAGAACCCACTTTTGTGATGACTCCATCAGTGTCACAGAATCACAGAACATTAGGGATTGGAAGGAACCTCGAAAGACCATCTAGTCCAATCCCCCTGCCAGAGCAGGATGCCCTAGACCCAGGCTTTACGTTCCCCAAGGAAGGATTGTCTGCAGAATGTGGCTGTGAAACGCTTCCTGTCCTTGTTCCCATGCATGAACGGATTTGGGAGAAGTATGTAAGCAGCACATGAGGCGTTCTGCTCCCGCCCTGCAGCCTGTCCTCTGAGCAGTAAGCGCTCACGTGCAGAGCTCTCTGTCCACGTGATAGAAAAACACTCAGTTTCTCAGTCAGCGACAAGGGAAAAGCTGTTGGCTGGTGGATTTGTGATGGGGTAAAGAGAGAGCCACCTACAAGGTCCTGCCTGCTGGGCACTGCAGTGCGTGATTTCCTGAGCTGGAGCCCAGATAACCCTAACCCTAACCCCTCTTAAGAGATGGATTCATTAGCTCTGAAGTGTTTTATTGCATCATATCCTGTTAGTCAAGATAGGGATAAAGGCTTTGGCTGTTGTCTTTGGGGGGAGAGTCCAAGACTGACAGAGGGACTTCTCCAGCTAAGGCCAGCAAGATTTATTTGTTGATTAACCTTGGTGGCACCTTGAAAACAGCAAACGCTGCATGCGTAGGTAGTGGTTTTCTGATGCTGAAGTGGCTTGCTTTGAAATCTTTTGAAGCCCTAATGACTTGGTCTGTGAATTCGTGATCTATATATCAAAACAAACCAGAAAGATCTTTAGTCCTGGCATCTGCAGGAGATTCCTCTACTTCCGTCTGCGGAACATTCCCTTTTTGCACCTCTTGGAGGCTTGAAGTCCAGACTACTGTGGAGCTGGTGACCCTGAAGTACTCAAGGCATGAACCATGTATTTACTCCAAAGGTTGAAATACGCAGAGTGTTTCAGGGACGCTGCTTTATCGATCTCTGCAGGTGGGGCACACGAGTGGTTTATGCATTGCCTGGCTTTGCGTGTTGTAACGGGCTATTTGCGCCGGTACTCAAGATCAGAACTCGTACAGAAACTGAAACGTGGAGGCAGTGGCAGCCCTTCCCCTCTGTGCTCTACCCTGTGAGACAGGAGGTGTGGTGAAGGGAACACGTGGTGGTGAATGCCGCATCGGGGACGTTGGAAGTGGCGCACGCACCGCCACACGTAGGCAAGCGATTCTCAGAGAAAGATGAGTCGCTGTGTTCGTGGAGCTTGGGAGTAAATGCCACTTTCTGCCAGACTGATGCCGCCTGTTCTCGAGCTGCCATCTGCGGAGGCAGCTTTCGTGGGTTTCATGAGCTCCGCTTGTTTCTGCCTTTTCCTTTGAAGAAATTCAGTGTCACCCAGACCTCACAGTGCTCCGAGCTGGATGCACCTGCTGGCTGCCCTGTTTGATCCCCGCTGAGCCAAATGTGTTTGCTTGCATTTAACCTCCTTTGAAGGGACAGTCCAGCACTGTGTCACCTCTCTGCACTGAGCCAGGGGGTCCTTTCATGGGTTTATCCAGAGGTGGTTTCCAGGGTGCTTTACAACAACTTAGAGACACCAGCCACTCCTCTACATCCAATTTGCTTCAGTGGTCATCCTACCTTTAATGAACCTCTAAATAGACAAGGGGCAATGGGTGTAAACTGGAACATGGGATGTTCCATATAAATATCAGAAGGAACTCCTTGATGGTGAGGGTGACAGAGCACTGGAAGGGGCTGCCCAGGGGGGTTGTGAAGTCTCCTTCTCTGGAGATGTTTAAAACCCGCCTGGATGTGTTCCTGTGCAACTTGGTCTAGGTGATCCTGCTGTGG
>JAOXOE010033698.1:0-10016 GCA_028565055.1 Phoeniculus purpureus
TCTAGCCTTGAGCTCTGTGGTAACGGGTTGGACTTGATGATCTGTGAGGTCTCTTCCAACCTTGGTAATACTGTGATTCTGTGATACAAACCAGAAAACTGAAAATTCACACTAAAGTATGTAGTTCAGTTGTTTAGCAACTGGTTTTACTTTAGCAGGTGAGAGTCTTCTTGTGCCTTGTGTTTTGTGTTGCAATGTTGCCTTCATCCCGTTCACCAAGAGGATTGAATGGATCCGGCATGTAGCCTAAAACAGGACATGAACGTAATCAGGAGCAGGGCTGCCGCAGGATGGTGGAAGGGAGATGTGTCTCCTAACAAGTGTTTCTCATCTGGGCTGACTGATTATGGTGGGGTCTTTGGGCCTCGACCACTGTGCGTAGTCCAAAACCCCTCTATAACAGCTGAAAACAAGTACCTGTCTGATGGTATCATTTTCACTTGGCAGTGAAAAGTGAAACTACAAATGGATCATGAAAACATTTTGTCGGATCAGATGGTTGCCTTTTCATTAATTTCACATAGCCTTTTATTTATTAATAGCTTTTGTTCAAAGTACTAGAGGTGCTTGTTGCTTAGTTATTCAGCATGTTTGTGCTCTGAGTGCCTCTGAAGTTTTCTTGGCTTCAGACTGCCTTCAGGAAGCTCTTCATAGCAGTTCACAAATGGAAAGCTGTCCTCATCTTCAGTTAACTTGACTGTGAAAACAGGCTCCAGATATTTTACCTTGCATTTATTAATTTTAGTAGGCTTTTCACACTTTTCATATATATTTTATTATAAAATAATGTATATTATTTTATGTTTTATATATTTATATATTTATAGATAATATTTTATTATTAGGCTTATGTTCATCAGTTCATCCACTGTCTCGCTGACCTCATACCTCTTCGTGTTACACAAACACACACCAAAACACACTCACAAATACTTACAATGTATTGCTAATACAAAATCAGTTTCTAAATCATTGGCTAAGAACCAGACTCTCCTGTTCACTTCAGACCTCATTCCTCCAGAATATTAGTTTCAGTGAAATAGTATTTCTCCTTTTAAACAGACACTGTTAGTAAGTCTCTTGGCATAATAGGATTGAGACCTCATCACTCTGTGTCCTTATCAGAATAATTAGCTAAAGTTAATTTGGAATCTCCCTTGCTGCCTTGATACCCCTATGTGTGTCTTACATTCAGTCAATATAGATTTGTTATTCCCTTCTTCCCTCTGGAAGCCGTTGACATTCTAAGATTAGATACAGGAGATGGTGATGGCTGCTCTGTCACTACTTTAAATCCCCAGTTACATGAATAGAGTTACAACCCTACCGACCGTGTGTCAGAGAAAAGTCGATTAGTAATTGACTAATACAAGCCAGGATGCCATTGGCCTCCTTGGCCACCTGGGCACGCTGCTGGCTCATATTCAGCCACCTGTCAATTAGAACCCCCAAGTCCTTTTCTGCTAGACTGCATTCCAGCCACACTTCCCCAAGCTTGTAGTGTGGCATGGGATTGTTGTGACCTAGAATCACAGAGTCATTAGGGATTGGAAGGGACCTTGAGAGATCATCTAGTCCAATCCCCCTGCCTCAGCAGGATCACCTAGACCAAGTCACACAGGAACACATCCAGTCGAGTCTTAAATGTCTCCGGTGAAGGAGACTCCATAAGTCCCCTAGCCAGCCTGTTCCAGTGCTGTCACTCTCACAATTGCATATTAATGGTTACACCCAGTGTCCTCGTAGCAAATGCACAAATATGTGTTTTTAATAATAATGCATAGTCACTTGATGAATAATATAAGTGAAAATAGTGTTAAAATCAAGATCTGGAAAGAAGCACAAATTACCCAGTATGGCACCTGTATAACTTCAGTGGAAATTTGTTGTAAGAGACGTCATTTCATCTGAAGACTTCTCATTCTTTTCAATGGATGACATTGAAGTAAATTCTCAAATGAAGAGAAAGCATTAACTAATTTTACAGGAATTTAGCTTCTAAAAAAATTTAAAACTGAAAAACCTGTTACCCAGAATTATTTATCCCGATAGATTGAAGCATATGTTGTTTAGTTACCGATTTGATTGCTTTATTGACAGAGGATTTAGGTGTGTATTTATTACTGGTTCTGTCTGTTTGCTTGATCTTGATTTTCTTTCAAAAATATGGTCCTGTTTTCTAGAGAGATTAAAATATTATGGTTTACTGGACAAAATTAAGAATTCATTAGAAATGGTTTGGTAAAGATTCCAAATTTTCTATTTCAGTAGATAGATGTTTATGTGTATGGTTCTTGATACAGTCTGATTCAAAACTCATGGAGAGAGATCATAAAGCCTCCCCCCTCCCCCAAATTCAATGGTTTTGGAGCAGAACTTAGAAAATAATGAAGAAATATGGTTCTCCTTAGGGCTAGTCTTCCACATCTAAATGTTTTACTGCTATGTGCAAAAGATATCTTAGCGAAAAGAAATTAATCAACATCTTTGCTGAGTCTTCATCAGCAATTAGTCTTTTGTAGAATGACAGCTACTTATATGATAATAAACGGATTACAAATGCAGAGTTCAGTTGGGCCACAAAACTCCTGAGACCCAAAACTGTAGAGAAGGTTGAGGAGGGCAAGAAGTAGAGTTAATTTGTTTGGGTTTTTGATTTTACACAGTTTTGCTAGAAACAGCTCCTCGGAAGCAGTAGTTCCCAGACATCATGTAATGACTTCAAAATCATTATGCTTTTTACAGTATGATATATTCCTTGCAATTGTCTTTTGATTTTGAAGCGTTTTGAAGCCTCCCATGATGATGTTTTCTAAATATTTCTGTATAACCAGGACAGTCATAATACTGCTTTTGTTTATTCATAAAGAGGAAGGTTGAAATTCTCATAATAATCCATGACTCAGAGGTCTCAGGCTCTAAGAAAAGCACCTAATACCATGTGGAAATTGCAAGACTTGACAAGTTTGCTCAGATGAATCATAAACCTGGAGACTCAACAACTTTTGTTCTAAGTGAAATAGACAGACAGCTAGCAGAAATCTTCACAGTATTTATTTAAGAAAAAGCAGCTAAGGAGTCTGTGCTTGTTCGCGTCAAATATGTCCTTACAGTTGACCAAAAACCTCACCCTTACAAACCTGAGAGGCCTGAGACTGAAAAATAAACTCCCAGAAGTAATGTTCTTCTCTGGAAAGCTTCAATTCCTCTGTCAGATCATGCTTTCTGTTCCACAGAGGCTTAGAGGTGAGGTGTGAAGGTTATTCTAGTGATTGCTTGCAAACACTGCGAACCAATCGCTCTGTCTCCTGTGCTCTGTATTTCACTCTTTTTTTTGGTGAGGTGAAGAAGAAAATTTTCCCAATTGTAAATCTTACAAATTACTAAAAATGTTTAAAGTAACTTTCTTACCTGCTGCCGATGTTTTAATAGTTTGTATTTCAGTGTCTGGGATCCTTTATTGTCCGTACGCCTCTCTGAAAAGCGCGTTTCTGTGTCTGCCAGCTGAGTTCCTGGTCTCCTTTCTCTAGGTCTTTGGTTTATGAGAATCAAACCACTACCGATTTCAGACCACCAAGTTAAGTTCTCAAAATGAATGTGCTCACATGTTAAGGTTATTACATCACTGAAACTCAGAGTTGTCTGTACCCAGAAGACACGATAGACGGTTATTTATACTTTGCTACCCATCTGGTGAGTAGCTAATTATTTGGACCCTTTCCTGGCAGAGCGTGTGCATCTGTTTCATTTTGCCACTGCACAGGAGTGTTACAGATCCTTTGTGGTTATCATTGTTTAGTTGTAAAATTGCATCTGAGTGGCAAGAGTAAACTTGGGCCAATGTCTTGAAAGCGACTGCAGAGATATCTGTTAAATCTAATGTCAGCAGGATCCCTGCATCATCATCAGCAGGAAAATGCATGCTTCTGTAGGCAGCCCTTCAATGACTTACGTCCCTGGGTTCAGGTTAGCATTTGTGAATAACTCTTCCTGTCCTCAGTGTCCAATCTACCAGTGGAATTTTCTGAAGCACTAGCTGTATGTATGTAGAAGCCAAAGTCTTCCTGAATGTCAAGGAGACTGTGGTTCCTGGGCTTCATGTTAAAACATGCCCAGGCTATTTACCTTTTCAAGTCAACTATGGTAAGGCACTTCTACCTTGTTCCAAAGTCTCTTTTGGGAGAATAATTTTTCAGTTGTTAATCCCTAACTATTATTTTGAGGATAAGTTTCCCAAAATGACAGACATTACCCTGGCAGCCCAAACCAGCCCATGGGATAATTCTCTGGTTCTTTAAAATACTTTTCTGCTGTGCAGAAAGAGGTGGGTGTTCTAATGCACCCATGTATCTCCACGTGCCGTGTTCCACCAGACTGATACAGAATAGGTGGGTTTTTGGGGTTATTGTTGGAAGGTCCAGTTTGCTTTGCAGTAACTGGCTACATACAGCCTGACAAATTTAGCATCTGAGAACAAAGCGTTGAAAAAACAGCACTATCCTGTTGAAGAGAGGATGCCTTGCGTGTATCAAACACTGTCCTTTCAGACAATGAGCAGCTTCTTGATATAATCTTTCTCATTGCCTTCATATCTGTAAAGCAACAATGGTTTTGTTCACACTGTTTTTTGGGGTTCCTATGCATACCCGTATTTGCCTGTAGAAAGACCTTCTATAAGGCGCAGAACTTTTGTGGCCTGTGGTATGTATAAGGTCATGCTAAATAAAGCTCCCCTTCTAGCCTGAAGATCTACAAAATCTGTCTAAAATGCTTCAGAAGTCCTGTGAGGCACTGGAGAGACATCATGTACCTCGCGTGAGGAGCTGCCTGCAGTGACTCGCAAGCGCCCAATGATCAGTTAAATTGAACAGTGTGTAAGCAGCGGGCAAGGGGAAATTTCTCTATGTAAACTGCATGCAAAATGATTAACAAATTATGTAGTAGATAGATTCCATCTCCTAGCACCTAATAAAGCTGGGGGTTCTTTTAGAGGCACGGCAGCAGACAAAAAGTTGTTCTGATTGTATGGCCAGCTACTAAAGCATTTCTGCTACAATTAATCCAGGAGGTGTTCGTGGGCTGATGGCTTGCTTGTGTGCACATGCTGCTGGACACGCCAGCAGCTTCTGCCACAAGAGAAGACAGACAGATTTGGCTCTGTTTTTCCACCAACCAGGGCAATAATAACATGTGTGCCCTCTGCCCAGCCCTTCATCTCATTGGAATCTCAGCTGAGCGGCAGTGAATGCAGTATCTTGGAGAGTGTGGAAAGTGAAGTGTCCTCAGTGAGGAGTGGCAAACAGCGCTTCTGTACTGCAGCTGTGCCCGGCTGGTGACACTTCACAGCTGAAAAGCAAATGTACGACAAGTCTCGTGTGCCAGTCATATGCCACTAACTTTGGATCAGTTTTTCACGTTTAGATTCTGCTTACGTTAGTGCCACTGGCAAAGTGTACCAGAAGCTCTGGTCTCCCTAGGCTTGGATGGTGCCCCTTTGCTGCACGCTCGTATCTGAGGACAGAATTATGCTGCATGGCTTAACACAGCAAAGGGGTGATTTGAATGTCCCCCTGCACACATAAGTTTTTTCTTAACGTGCATAAAGAATTTCTTGCCTTTCTTATGTAGTCTCTGTATTGTGCATATGTCTGTGTTGTATATGCATAGTTATCCAGTACCACTGGTCCACTAAAGTCCTGATACCATTTACCCAAAATACCAGCTAGCATAGACCTCCTAAACCATGTTTTCTTCATAGCCATTCAAGCACTTGTTCTCTATTGTCTTACCACACACCTCAGCATTACCTTGGCCAACCAACCTCCTGCTCTGATGGCTGATGGGAGCCAAGGAGCAATTCCTTAAACCATCTCTTTTTCTTCTGACTATTTCCACATGCTCTTCCTCCTTCTCAGTTCAAAGCCAAATAGACAACTTACCCTACAAGTGGAAAAAGGCTCATGCCTTGATGCACACTCTGAGTTCTGAGGCTGTGGATGACCCTACATGGAGTTAATGCCTGCTCCTCCACTCCACTGTCGTGCAAAGTCAAACAGGTTTATTTTTACCCTTTATTAAATTAATTTAGTTTACATTCTGGTTGTTCAAAGACAATGAAGAGCTTGAAACCACTGAACAACATGAATTTTTAAGATAAGATCATAGCTCAATTAGAAAATGTTCTTAAGGAAGTTGCAGTCAAACGTGGTCTGTCTCCAAGTGCTTCTTGCGCAAACACTATGTGTTTTTGTTGGTTTTTTTTCCCCTAATTTCTAATTTTCTGATTATTGTTTCCCTAATCTTGTTTCATGGGAGATATTATTTCTCCCCTTTCTCCTCTTATTCTCTTTTTCACCTTCTTTGGAATCAAGAGTAATTCTCAGATGTGGTTTAGAACATAATGTAGTCCAATCTCCATTTGGCAGCAGCTGAGTATGAAAAAGCAGAGAACTCCAGTTCTCTGAAACGGTATCATTAGAACTATCAGCAGGAGGAATCCTTTCAGATGCGTGTACTCCTATTTCAGCATGAACCCAACGTCACTCTTTCTCCCACATCTCTTTCTGCCTCTTTTTGAGGGAGGGCAGCCCATATTATCTTTGTACAACATAATTTCTTATTAAGCACACCAGCACACTCTCAGCAGCACTGCAAGAAAAAGACCATAAAAATAAAACTTTATTCCTAGTTTATACAGATGATTTGGCAAGTAAAACTGAAAAGTTGCTTCCTTACAATACAATAGCCTGCTTCTCAAGAGGAGACAAGTGTTCTAAGATGTACCCTTTGCCTTTCATTGCTATACAAGAGGTTAAGCGTAACAATATTTACAAACTAAGCAAACATAGCTCCTCATAGTCATATCTTTTGTGAATCTCATGCAACTACTTATTTTACTGTCAGTAGGGCAGAATTTTTAAAGCCCAAATCCCTCATTCTCTACACAGATTAGTTTTTAACCAATTCTGTCTTAAAAACATGAAAACAGTAAATTAAGTGACATGTCATCAGTTTGATAACACAACTTTCTAGCTTCTTTTTTTCTCATGTAGCCCATTTTTATATCTACAACTGGAGCATATAAGGAAATAGTGTGTAGTATGGGGTGTGTGGTAGAAAATTCTCCCTATCTGGGTAAACGTAGGAATCCCTGTGGCATTTGGCCGGAATCATGCAGACAGGTGTAAGAAGCCTGAGGCATTTCTACTATAAAATACTACAACAACAATTTATAAATGGTAAATTTGCTTAAATAGATGTTTGGTGTCAGATAAATAGGTGTCAGACAAAATTAGTCAGCTTCATGTAATGAAAAAGTTATACTGTTTAGACATAGAAATCCAGTCTGGGAAACATTCTAATCTGTTCTAAATGTGCCTCTATGTCTCTGAGATTTGTCTTGGTCTGCAGTAGTTAAAACGCTTCTAAACGCATGCCTGTGTTAGTGTATGGAGTCCACAGACCTGAGGACTGTTAGGAGTCTGAAGACTGTAGGTGTCTAAATTCTTGGTTTTGCTGGAGAACTTGTCAGTACTGTCAATGCTGTTCACCTTGGAAGAAAACACGTAAGGCTTGCTTCAGTTGCACATGCATGGCTGCTCAGTATAATCTGAGGTTTATGACCTGTGCAAAGCTGGTAGATACATTGTAGGTCTTGTGAGAATATTAATAATAAAGGATATTAATATGTGTGTAGGGCATGCCTGTGTGCTTATGTATGTGCTGCTGTACACTTGCTCATGTACACTTGCTCAAGCTGGTGGTGAGTGAATCAGTTTGTCTGTGTTAGGACAGCATCATGCCCAGAAGCATTACATGTGGTTTCTGAAAATGATTTGGAAAGATATTTAGCCCTCAGTCAGGAATAAATTCCATAGTATTTGTCTGATACCATGGCAAAGGCTTCCTGCACCAGGAACTACTTCTGTACTATCTTCCTTTCTGTTTGGTGGGCTTCAGGTGCCACCACAGTAGGAATATTACTGAGAGTTTCATGGGGAGAATGTATCCCACTTAACACCTAATTTAAGATTAGTTAAAGAAAGCAGTGACTCCTGATCAGCTGAGAGGACAGAATTGCCTGAAAAAAGCATAAACATAGCTCACACAAAACATTGACAAAATAGGCTATCAGATCCAGCCCGGGAGAATGCAGAAAACAAAAATGTGTGACCTGGCTGGACTGTTGAGCACAGAGTGCTCTGTGCTAGTGTTGACCTGGGCAGACAGTCCAGATGGTAAGAAGGTGCAAGTCAGGACTGCACAGACATAGCCAGGTTGGGTCTGTGAAGCTATTTTCCAATTTTTTATGAGGCACTGTACCTGAGCCACCTCTATATGTCCAGGGCTGAGCTAACTTCCTTGGAAACAATCCTAGGTATTTGCTCACTGCACTTCATAGGTCATAACAGCAGAGGATTAGAAGTGCACTGGGTGCATCTCTGCTCCTAGTATAGATAATGTACCTGGGTGTAATCAAGAGCTGATTGCATTAAGCATTTCAAAGAGAACAGAACAGATTGTTTGGTTTGGGTTTTTTTTCACAAAACTTAAAAATAGTTCGGGATTTGGAATTTCACTATGATGCTGAGTTCCATTTCATGTAGATTTTTGTTAAGTTTCGCTTCTGAATATCCCGCTAACTTTAACAAAAATCAGTAGACGTTGCCCATTCTTCCTCAGGGGCCATGTGGCTGGCTGTATGAAAAGAGAAATAAATATTAAACGAAAGTTAACTGCACAGTGGAATTGTAATCACAGGAATCCTGTCACCTCCAGTGTTGTGACCCCTGATTAATCTTTATAACAGAAAGAAAGTAAATACCTATGAGTTTGTTTATTAGCACTTTTATAGCTACATTTAATTCTTAGTATGTTAATTGCTATCAGTGATTAATCCCTCTCATGCTGAAAAGTTTTTTACTGGCAGCTATGTCTTTAAGTCTTTGTGTTGATTCATATGTAATTTAAGTTGACAAGGACTCCAGCAGTATGAAAGAGAACAAAGAGCCTGGTTTCAAGGTCTAATTTAGTTGTGGCTTGTGTATGGCTGATGCGGGATTGACTTTGATGGTAATATTAAGTCTCACCACTCCCTGAGTGAGGATTGAAGTAATTAGCAGGGCTTAGTGCTAGAAGGCAATGGAATTCACTGTGGTTGAACCTAATTCAAGATTTATGGAGTGAGAATTTCAGTTATTTGTGGGGTTTTAGACTACTGGTTTCTCTGCTTTGAAGGCAATCTGACAAACCCTTTAGTTTCTTTTGTAAGTTCTGTTCAATATCACTGAATCACAGAATGTTCGGGATTGGAAGGAACCTCAAAAGATCATCCAGTCACAACAGGATTGCCTAGATCAAGTTGCACAGGAACATGGCCAGGCAGTTTTCAAATGTCTCCAGAGAAGGAGACTCCACAACCTCCCTGGGCAGCCAGTGCTTTGTCACCCTCACGGGAAAGAAGTTCCTTTTCATACTGATGTGGAACCTCTTATGTTCCAGCTTACACCCATTGGCCCTTGTGCTATCATTGGATGTCACTGAGAAGAGCCTGGCTCCATCCTCCTGACATCCACCCTTTCCATATTAATAAACATTAATGGGGTTACTCCTCAGTCTCCTTTATTCCAAGCTAAAGAGACTCAGCCTTTCCTGATTAGGGATATTTTCCACTCTGTTCATCATCTTTGTGCCTCTGTGGTAACTCAAGCAATTCCATGTCCTTCTTGAGCTGAGGAACCCAGAAATGGACACAATATTCCAGATGTGGTCTCACCAGGGCAGGGTAGAGGGGGAGGAGATCTCTCGATCTACTAACCACCCTGTTCTAATCTACCTCAGGATGCCATTGACCTTCTTGGCCACAAGAGCACATTGCTGGCTCACAGTCATCCTGCTGTCCATCAGGACCCCAGGTCCCTTTCTCTTCCAGAGCGCTCTAACAGGTCAGTCCCCAACCTATACTGGTACCTGGGGTTGTTCTTGCCCAGATGCAAGACTCTACACTGCCCTTGTTA
>JAOXOE010033699.1:0-10016 GCA_028565055.1 Phoeniculus purpureus
CAATTTCCCTTTCGCAGTCTCTTACAGCTCTCAGTCTTTCCACCTCTTCTTTTAGCTCAGCCACCATGTTCATCAGGACTCTGATCTGCTCACACCTAACACAGGTGATGTTCCTGCCAACCTCCATATCGAGTGCCAGGCTCCAGCACTCACTGCAAGCACCTTCCTGAACATCTGCATGCCTGTGTGTGGCCTCTGCTTGAGTGACCACTGTTTTTCTACTGGCCTTTGACTGAGTAGTAACCACGTCTTATTGTAACTGCCCTGTCCTCTCCATTTTTTCTTTCCCCCTGTCAACGAGAAGGCGCCTCCTCTCCTTGCAGCCATGCACTGGGTTGCAGTTTCTGCGGCAACTCCTCCCCCTGCTATGTCACTGTGCTCAGGCAAGTAGGTAACCCGAGCCTGTTCCCTTTGTCCTGTCTTCAGGAGCTCCAGAGCAGCAGTACTCCCTCACAGTCGCCCAGACCTGAGCTGGTCGCCCCTGCCTCCTCTCCTCGCAGCCACTCACCTACAAAGATGTTCAATAGCACTGGTCCCAGTATCCACCATTCAGGAGCGTAAGTCATCACACTTCTTCACTTGGACATGAGCTAACTACGGCTGTTTTAAGAGTTCTAAATCCTTTTGTAATCATATGGAAACAATCAACAGGTACATCCTGTCCAAAACTTGCCAGTCATGCACACATACTACAATCAGGACAAAGGCAAGCCATAGATTTTTAGTAGCATCTCATCTCATTAATGATGTAGAATTTCAGTTCTCAAAGCCTGAGGGGAGTATGGACATATTTTTATAGGTGACAATAAAAATATAAATTGGTTGAGAGATCCACACAAAAATATCTGGTTCTTGGTAAATTAAAACTCCTTAGCATTTATTTTTGTCAAATTTTTAATACTTTTTTATTATTATGGGGTTTTTTTAATGAGTATTTGCTGCTTCTAGTCCGATAAATAAAATTACCAATAAAAGCTGAAAGCAAAACTATCCTGAATCTTTAGGCTCCTATCCCTAGGCTTTCCAAGCCAATAGATTCAAATGGAAGCAAATTACCATTGAAAAAACGTTCTTTACAAATATTCTCTACAGCCTAGACAAAAAACTATAAAAGCAATAATGTCAATTTTCCAGTATAGTTTTATTGCTTTGAGAGTGCTTTTCTACAACCAAACAAAAAAACAAGGCTGGTTTTGCCAATAAAAAGTATCTCAGTTTCATATCTCTATGCTGGAATTGTCACTACAATATCAGATCTGCGCTTTCTAAACAAGACAGTGATTCACTGACCTCACAGTTCAAATGGAAATTGTGTAGTATTTGGTGAAACACAGTACTTGTAGCATACAGTCCTCCTTGAAGTGATGCATTGCAATCCTCCTTCAGTTCTACGCAGTGTATGTAAAAAATCTAGATGTTAACTTTTTTCTAAAGATTCTCTGCTGCCCTGATGTGACCACATCTGGAATATTGTTTCCAATCCTGGGCCCTTCTGTTCCAGAAGGACACAGAACCGCTAGAGAGAGTCCACTGCACAGCCACAAATATGATGAAGGAAGTGGAACGTCTCCCTGATGAGGAAAGGCTGATGTAGCTGGGTCTCTGTAGCTTTGAGGAGACTGAGGGGTGACCTCATGAATGTTTATAAATACATGAAAGATGGGTGTCAGGAGGATGGAGCCAGGCTCTGTTCAGTGGCATCCAATGAGGTGACAAGGGGCCATGGGTGTGAGCTGGAAAATAGGAGGTTCCACATAAACATGAGAAGGAATCCCTGCACCATGGGGGTGACAGAGCACTGGAATGGGCTTCCCAGGGGTGATGTGGAGTCTCCTTCTCTGGTGACATTTAAAACCCACCTGGATATGTTCTTGTGTGACTCGATCTAGGTAATCTGGCTGTGGCAGGGATCATAGTATAGTATAGTATAGTATTACCAGGGTTGGAAGGGACTTAATAGATCATCAAGTCCAACCCCTACCACAGAGCTCAAGGCTAGACCATGGCACCAAGTGCCATGGATATTGGGATATTGGACTAGATGATCTTTCGAGGTCCCTTCCAATACCTAATGTTCCATGATCCTTTGAATGTGGAGCAGATTGCTTTTCTGAACATCATGTGTCATTTGAAATTAAAGCTATTCCTTTTCTGCCATCTGTGGAATTGCATGTTGCATCGTGTGTGTGACATGGATAGTATGTGTAAAGAAAATGAAATTAGAAACGTACTAGAAAGTAAAGGATTTTAGACAAGAAATAGAGTTATTTTCTACAGCACAGGGTAAATAAATAAAGAGTAAATTCAGTTAGCATACGTTACAAAAGAGCAAGTAGAAGTAAACCCGTGTTGCAGTTCAGTTGGTTACCAGCAGGCTTTACTGAGCAGAGGAATGGTCGATGTGTTCCAGATGATGCTAACTAGATCATGCTCTGACCTGAAATGCACAGTGCCTGAAATTTCATGGCTCTGGCCCAAACTAATAGCAACAGCAGCTTGTGTGCAGCAAAATCAGCATGTAGCAAATGAGATATAAGTAAAATCTGGGCAACTGTCCATAATCGAGTTGTAAATACAATACTCCATCTGCCTTTGGGAAAAGGAACGTCTGTCTTACACTTTTTAGCATACAATTAAGAGAGCTCTTTTAATTAATATCTCTCATGGTCCATTGCATTCCATCTCTTTGTTTATCCTGAAATCACAGAATTTCTGTTATGGTCTAAGTAAATATTAAAGACATTTACTGCGACTGTCATTATTTTGGAATAGTTGAGAATGCAGTCAGTGCCACTCACAAGTGACATTGATTTGAAAATTACAGTCTTTCGCTTCGGGGTTTTTATAGTGAGATTTCTGTAAAATTTTTCTTATAAAATTCAATTGTTTGACTAAGTGAAGTCAAGATCCTTTATTATTCTTCCTTTGAGTTTAATTCATTGTGATGTTTGCTTCATGAGGGTTTGGTGTCTTTCTTTTTTCAGCTACCCATTCGTTTGAGGTTTCTTTTTCTTTCTTTGTATTTTGCCTGTATTTGGATTTATTGTTTTTTCCTCCTCAGGGAAAATAATCTGTCTCCAAATTTGCAAATAGCAATCTTTGTCTTTAATTTGCATGCTGGGTTTTGGGTTGGTTTTCTCCTCATTATATCAAATTTGGATTTTATATTCTATTCTGCATATTCAGCCTCCTCTGCTGATTGTGTAATCCTAGCACTGGAGGCATGTTGAGAAAAACCAGGAAGGAAAGTTCTGTTCCAGCTTAGATTGAAATTTTCTTTCATGTTGGCAATGGGGTGAAGTAATGTAAAATGTAAAAGATTACTAATTTCTGTCTTATCATCTCCCAGCTTCACAATATTATGGAAAAAATGTTAAAAGTAGTACTGGCATGTTTTTCATTCACTATAGTTTATGCTAACCAAGATTTTCATCTGCATACAGCATATGCCAGCAGCCTGATCACTTTCAAATTCAGACAATCATTTCATCCTTAACTATTTGTGGAGTCTAAATGTAATTCAGTTACACTAAATCTGAAATATCCTCTACTTTTCCTGGAAAAAGTAAAGAAATAGGTGAGGATCAGGTTCAGACAACAGTCATGACATCTTCTTTGAGTTGGAACTTCTTTTTCTGGGATGTAAATTAACTGCACTGTGACAAATTTCAACAGCCCTTGTTGAATTTAAAACCACATTTTTGATTCCTAATGAAATTCTGCAGTACTTTATCGCAGTGATAAATGTAACATTTAACTAGAATAGAGTAGAATAAAAACCAGGATGACATACTGTTCAAAGTGCAAGCCCCACAATGTAACTCAAGAACAAGGAAGAAATGATAGGTTTCAGCAGCAACAGATTTAAACTACGGCTTACGCTCTTGGCAATTCCCACTGAAACTCTTCTATGAATATTCTGAGGTTTTAGTGATATGCAGTAAGAATGTATTCATTTTTTGGATCTCTAGAATGAAAATCCCTTCTATTCAGCGAGGTGAGAAATCTTGGTATTATGAGTTGCTGTGGAGCTGTGTAACAACTGAGGACCTTTACATCAGTCAGGAAAGCATTTTCAACTAGAGAGAGCTCCATTTGAAAGCACTGAATGTGAGACAAGCTTCATCTGTTCAAAAAAAGGAACTAATTATTCCACTTGAGTGCTAAAGACATTACACGTTAAAGACTAAGATAATTTAACAGCTACACTACATAGGCTCGGTATATCAGCAAGGCAGATAAATACATTTGGCTCATGTGAAGGAAAAATACGATTGAGGAGAAGTGGTTTGGGGTCTGAGCAATTGCTGTAGAGATAAGAAAACATCCTGTGTCAGAGAAAGCATTGTTGTTGTAAACTGAATCTCTTTAGCCATACTCCTTCAGTAGGTGTTTTATGAATTCAGATACTGGGCTGTACAGAAATATTTTCACTTGCATAGGATGAATTTCATCGGATATGTGTTTGCATTTATTTTAAGGAAGGGAGCACCATTACTATGATTGTCAGCTACTTCCTTTCTTTGCAGCGTATAATTTTAGGGGGTGGTTAAACAGAAGGTTGACTGATCAGAGAAAGCCAGACAAAGGAAGAATTCTAAAGAAACGGATAATTCTGAACAGCTGGTGGGTCATTTTATTTTTCCTGCAGTTCTCACTAGGGCTCATAATACCATGATCTGATATGTGTTTTGCTGTGTGTTCCACAGAGAAAACTGATTGTTTGGAGCATTGTGTGAAAAGCGATGTCCACATCCACATACAGCTCTGCCCTGTGTTCAGCAGGATGTCAGATGTCATGATTGCAGTAGTTCATTTAGCTTTATTATCATCAAATTTATATTTAAGGCAAATTTTTATGCTAAATGATTACTACAAGAATAAGTGGATCACAATCACAGAGATATTTGAGTTAGGAGAGACTTCTTGAGATGATCTAATCCAACCTTTTCACCAAAGCAGGACTGCCCAGTGCACAGGGCTGCATCCAGGCAGGGTTTGAGTATCTCCACAGCCTCTGTGCCAGGGCTTTGGGACTCACACTGGAAACAAGTTTGTCCCCATTTTTAAATGAAACTTCTTGTGTTCCAGCTTGTTCCCTGTGCTCCCTGTCCTGTCTCTGGGCACAACTGAAAACAGTCTGGCTCCATCCTCCCTGCAGCCACCCTGCAGATAGTTATAGGCAGAGAGATCAGGGCTCCTCTCCTTCTCTTCTCAAGGCTAAAGAGTCCCAGCTCTCTCAACTTTTCCTCATAAGAGAGATGCTCCACACTCAATCATCTTTGTTACCCTCCACTGAACCTTCTCCAGTACTTCCTTGTCTCCCTTGAACTGGGAAGCCCAGAACAGGACACAGTACTCCAGGTATGGGCTCACAAGGCAATGAAGTGGGAGAAGATGACTTCTCTATTTCTACTGGTCACGCTTTTCTTAGTGCATTCCAGAATACCATTGACCTTCTTGACAACAAGGGCACTCTGACTTCTCTGTGTCTTCTGTGTTTAGGGTGCCCATCTCATTCATCTATGGGCCCACATTTCCCCTAGTCTTCCTTTTTCTGTTGATATGTTAAAAAAAACATACTGTTCTTCTTGTCTTTGATAGCCCTTGCCAGATTTAATTATAGATTAATTATATAAGATTATATAAGATTATATATTAATTATATAAGATCTCCTTGTTGCACTCCTGCATTCTGTGATAACATTCCCATTTTCTTCCCAAGCAGCCAGTCTTGATTTCCACATTGTCTTCCATCTGAGTTTTTCCAGAAGATCCTCACTCATCCATGCAGATATCCTTCTTCCTCTGCTTGATTTCTTATTCATAGGGATGTGCTGATCTTCATCTTGGAGAAAGTAGTGTTTGAATATTGACCAGTTCTCACAAACATCCTTGTTCTTAGAGACCTGACCCATAGTATTCTGTTAAGAAGATCTTTGAAGAGGCCAAATTTAGCTCTTCTGAAGTCCAGGGTTGAAGTCCTGCTTAGTTCTTTATTTCTTCCTCACAGGGTACCGAACTCTACCATTTCATTGTCACTGAAGACAAGATTGTCCCAAACCTTCACATCATCAAGTCCTTCTTTATTTGTTAATACAACATCTCCTTGTAGGTTCCTCCCCTACTTGTATTAGAAAATTATCTTCAATGCACTGTAGGAACCTCGTGAGTTGATCATGCCTGGCTGTGTTTCCTTTCCAGCAAATGTTTGCTTAAAGTCTCCCATGAGGACCAGGGTCTGTAATCATGAGGCTTATGATCATGAGGCTGCTTTCAGCTGTCTGTAGAAGGCTTCATCAACATCTTCATCCTAGTCAGGTGACCTGTAGTAAACACCCAGCACAGTGTCACCTTAGGCAGATCCTTGATGCTGACCCACGAGCCCTGAACTAGTTCTTTATCGTCTCCTAAGCAGAACTTGATACATTCCAGGTGCCCTTTCAAATGATGAGCCGCTCCAAACCCCATCTTGCTGGTCTGTCTTGCTGGAATAGTACAGAGCCATCCATGACAGCATTTCAGTCAGCCAAGCTATCCCACCATGTCTCCAGAATTGCAATGAGATCATGGCTCTGCAGCCACACACAGATCTCTAGTTCTTCCTGCTTGTTCCCCACTAACGCTGCGGGTGTTTGTGTACAGGCATTTCAAAGAAGTAAACAACATTCAGAAAAAAAGAACCATAAAGCCAAATGTGCATTTAATCTGAAATAAAGCTGATACAAAACCCTTCTCCTTTAAACTACTATAGATAAGTACCTCATCATCAGTGAACTGTCTTTGTCCTTAGTGTGATTAGTGTTCATTTCTTCCTTAATGACCTCATCCTGTCAAAGGACAATGAGTTCACTATTATGCATGATATACATAATGTATTTAAATACATTATTAGTAATATATTTTTAATAAAGTAATCAATAATACAGTAATTCAATATACCATTATACAGGGTCTGCCATAAGGAGCTTCTAAGGCACACAGAAAATAAGGAAGTGAGTGGTGAGAGCCTACACAGCTTCACAAAGTACAGAGCATGTCTTTCAAATCTGGTGGCCTTCTATGCCAGGGTGGATAGCAGTTGTGGATAGCAGTAGTGGATAGCAGTTGACTCTTGTCCCTAATATAGAAAAACATGGTTTTGAAAGATAGACCACTTGGTGGATAAGGAGTTGGCTGGACAGTCACATTCAGAGTTGTGATCAACAGCTTCTTGTCCAAGTGGAGATCAGTTACAAGAGGTGTTACCTCAGGGGTCTGTTCTGGATCTGCTGATGTTTAACTTCTTTTTCATCACTATGGACAGTAGGACTGAGTGCTCCCTCAGCAAGTTTGCTCATGACACCAAGCTGTGTCTACACTTGCTCTTGTTATAGTTCATTCAATGTCTCCCCGCCCAGCTCTCTAGGATGTCCAAGTCCCACTGAATGGCAGCCCAGCCTTCTGGAGTGTTGGCTACACCTCCCAGCTTTGTGTCATCAGCAAACTTGCTGACAATGCACTCTAATCCCTCATCAAGTCATTAGTGAATATATTGAATAGCACTGCTCCCACTACAGACCCTTGGGAGACTCCACTAGATACAGGAGTCCAACTAGATTCTGTCCCATTAACCACTACTCTCTGGCTTCTGTCCTATAGCCAGTTCACAATCCACCTCAAAAAAGTAAAATAGTATTTAGTTAATTCATATAAAAATAAGTGTATTTTTCTTCAATAAATCATTATTTTCCACTGACCCCTCCCAAATGATAATTTTATGCAACTAATGTGTTAATGACCAGAGCATATTCTATTCCTTAATTTTTTCTCATTAAATACTATCTTATCCACATTAAATATTACTTCTTTAATGAGGTTCTGCCATTCACAACTCCATGCTAAAACTTTAATGGCTTCTCTAAAGCTTTATGCTGTGAAGCAGATCTGGAAATCACAACTCACATCAAACTCAAAATTTGAGATCTGTCTTATCCCACTTAGCCATGCAATGTTTAGATCAGTATTATGCATTTTCAATCATCATTTATCCCATGGGCAAACTAATTATAATGCTGAAATAAGTAAACTTCTTATACTACTAGCATTTTGAAGTCAGTTTCAGGTAATACGTGTTTCACCCAACAAAAAGACTGAAGTTTTTTAACATACAGGAAACCCAAAAATCCACTTCATATGAAATGTATTTGCATTCAGTTGTTGCTTACTTCCATTATAACTTATCTGATTAATTCCTTTTCATTTTTGCAAGCACATATTAAATATTTAAGCCCTTCTCTAATTAACAGCTGTGTAGGATCGTTTCCCTGTCTTGAAGGTTCATTCTGATGCAATACAACTAACCCCACTAATTTCTCCAGACAGAAGAAACTCATTACCTCTCTATGTCCTTCAGAAAGCAGCTAAGTAATCTGGATCTTTCTTTGAATATCTTTCTCATTTTGGTCTGTTAACACCTCCCAACACCCAGTTTTATTCCTCCTATTCTATTTCACACTTCTGTTTGCCCTTAATGTAGGTGGTTGGAATATTTTCCTCAAATAACTTGGAAAAACTCCTCATTTTCTGTCTTGTTTTTGCCATGGAAACAACAAATCATAATTCTTTGTGCCATTTATAGAATCCAAAAGTAAGAGTCCTGTATGCCAGCATGCTTCTTAGAGTGTCTTTGATCTGTATGTAGTTAAATACCTCAATATTTCCATCCTTTAGCCAAGAGACTCTTCTTGATCTGTGACACCTAGAGAAGGAAACTCTTCCATTTTATTTCAAGCTGGTGGTCTATTCATCTCATGAAAGAGTTGGATATGGTTGCTGTGAATTACTCCTATGAACAAATGATGTCTTTGGACTATTTGCTGCAGTATCATGGCTTTTATAAGGACAACATCATTTCACTTCTGCCCTGTGACAGGATAAAGGGTGATGGATTCAAGGTCAAGCATAGGAAGCCACACCTCAACGTGAGGAAGAATTTCTTTACTGTGTTACAGAGCACTGGAAAGGGCTCTCCAGAGGAGTTGTGGAGTCTTCTCTGGAGACTTTCCAGCCATGTCTGGATGCATTTCTAAGTGATTTGCCCTAGTTTTGGTCCTGCTCTGGCAGGGGCACTTGGACTCAATGATCTTCAGAGGTCCTTTCCAACCCCTGACATTCTGTGGTTCTCTGAGTCACCACAGTTCTAACTACCTTTCATGTTGGACACGGTCTTTGGTTGCACAATTTCCACCACCACCCAGCTAGAATGTGTTTTTCTTTAAACAATTTTAACTGTCATCTCTGCATACTTCTCTGCTTTTATTTTTTTGCTGTTTCTATGTAGAATTTGAAGTACTATTCACAGTGTCAGGATACAGTACATATTTCACAAGTTGTGAAAGCAAATGAGTGGTCTCATGTTTAAAATAAAGTAGCTGGCTTTTGCCAGTTTGAATTGGCTTGCTTACCTTGTGTTAGTCAAGAACTAGCTTAGTCATAAAGTCAGCACTTTTATCTTTCCTTCAGCTACGCACTTAAAAACATATTGCTTCAGATTAAGTGACGTTCTCTTCATCCATGTTTTAGTTGTGTTGTTGTGACTTGCTGAAGTCTGCTGAAAACATTAACTGCTTTGTCAGATCTGTACTGTTTTAACGTTTGTAAAATGTTCTTTAAACATTCCCAATTATTTTAAGCAGTTCCTTAAGAGGCTCTCCAACCCAGATGATGTGGTTTAGTTTTCATGTTTTACTCCTGACCTAATTTGTCGGAAGTTTCTCTAAAATAGTCTGCTTCATTCTGGATTTGTGTATGAGCAGACTGGCATTGTTTAAGACAAGCCTCCATATAACACAAGAGTTCGTTCTAAGTGGCTCTCACTGTAGTCTCTCAAATATTCTAAAATATTCCCTGGTACGGCCAACGGACTATTACCCATTGCTAACCTTCCAGATAGGTTCTGATGACCTTGGAAGGAAAAAATTAAAAGCTATAAAGAGGGACTTCAGGGCCTTGGGTCAGGTAGTCAAGGGAGTGGG
>JAOXOE010033700.1:0-10014 GCA_028565055.1 Phoeniculus purpureus
TTTTCCCTAGTGACAGCTCCACCTGAGTTTGCCATCTTAGCCTAAAGCCTTGTGAAACACAAACACAAGCAGTCTTTGCTTTCATGTACTTTGACAGCTGGGCCACCTGTAGCCAGGACTACATCAACTAGTTGCACAGGGTCCAAAAGGTGTTGAGAGCTGACCTGTTTGCTGCTAGAAGGACACACACAGAGAGAAACTGCGCCTCCCATATGCAGCCTTGGTCTGCAATGGGCTAGAACAGCTCTGCATTGCAGGATCATAGAATCTACTAAAAGAAAAGGCATATAGGGCAGAGAGTACCACGTGTCTTATTCTGCCAGTGTTATTACCCGTGTTGGTACTGGTTACTCTGCTTGCATCTGCGCCTTGGGCAGGACGTGCAATTAGCTGATGATTTTACTATTCAGTGCCTGTCAAATGTCAGTTATTACTGGAGGTTTTACTGTGAGCTAAACGTCCGCTCTTTCCTTTGGGAACAAAAGGCGGCGCATCCTGGGTGCACACGGTGAATAAGATGCTTTGGATTACTCCAAAAGCAGTAGATTCCAGCAGATCTCGTTCTTGTTTTGAGTAGAGAACAGAAAGGAACACACTTGTGTTTTATACTGGTTACTTAAGAAACGAAAACACGATTTCAAAGTGGATGAGGAGAGGATGCCGTTGGCCTTTGGGGTCTGTAGGGTGCGAGGTAAGGCGGGCACTGACGTGGGAGGGCACGGCAAGTGTTGTGGAGTCACACTTCTGCTCCAGCCAAGCAAGGCTGTCTTTGCCTAATCCATGCTGGAAGGAGCTCTCAACTCTGCAGACTCTGGCAGCTCTCTGCACTGTACAAGAGATTAATTCAAAGCTCAGTACAAGACGAAAACATCTGCCTATTCATCAGCCTAGTCTTAGCGAAGTGATCCTAACGCGTACCGCCGGGAGAGAACGGCCTCATTATGGAATCAAGCTGGAAACTTCCCGTAAGCAGAAAGCCTTGATTCTCCCAGAGCTTTTCGTTTAACCACTCTTTCTCCTTCTGTGCTCACTAAACATTAAGGAAAAAAATGTTCAACAGACTAATAGATAGGAGTCTCCCTTTTAGGTGGCCATCTGATTCAGGTGGGTAATTATCTTCTGACATCTGTTCAGTGCCGCGCACTGTGCGGCAGCTTTTAAACTGGTGATCTTAAGTCACTTTCTTGTGGACATAAAGACCTTGCCAGCGTTCTGGGGGTCTGCAGGGTCTCCTTTGGGAACCACCCAGCGTATTTGGATTCCAGGGGTGCTAAATGGCAACCAGCAAGTAAAATCGGCTTCCTGGCTGTTCAGCTTGTCAAGACACACGCTCTTTCCACTTTCAATCTTGCAAGTGCGTGGTGAAGACAGAATCACAGAACATTAGGGGTTGGAAGGGACCTCGAAAGATCATCTTGTGGCCCAGAAGGCCAGTGACATCCAGGGGTGGATCAGAAGGGGGGTGGTTCACAGAATCACAGAAGATTAGGGATCGGAAAAGACCTTGGAAGATCATCCTGTCCAATCCCCCTGCCGCAGCAGGATCCCCTAGACATTGAAAGGAGAGTTTTCTGCATTCACATACTCATTCTGTTCTCTACAGCGCTGTCGGTGAACCTCCAAGAGACCACAAGGCTTTCATTTGTTTTCCAAATGAGTCTGGGAAAAATGTGTGTGAAAATATCTTGTTGTCCACTTGGTTTTTCCAGCCTAACACCGTCAAACTTGCATCACTTGGCAAGTTGCGAGTGACCTGTGATATTGCCTCCCGTTGACTCATCTGCTCCTGTCACTCTCAGGTGTTCACTCTGTATGAAAAGGCTCTTTGTCCGTCAGGAGTTTTATGATTAAATGCTCCCCACGAAAATGCCAGGGTATTGAGAGTGGAAGTGGGAACAGGAGAGGGCCTTTCTTTGATAAATACAGCCATTTCAGAGCGTTTTGGAAGAGGAGTTTCAGCAGGCTTTGCTTTAATAGTTCCTAAATCTTCTTCCAGTACAAATCACCTTTCAAAATGCAGGTAGTTACGTGAAAAAAGCTGCAAAGACGATCAAAAGTGAAAATGAAAACCTGAACTCTTTGAACGAACTGATCTGAAGCTGATTTTAGATAACTGTTTCATCCCATTTCACAGCAGCCCTGTAAGATGGTACCTGAGCATCTTCTGCTAAACAAATCTGAGATGAATGTCTGAAGTTGTAAGGCCTCTGCCTTGGTGTTTCACAGAATCACAGAAGATTAGGGATTGGAAGGGACCTCGAAAGATCATCCAGTCCAATGCCCCTGCCACAGCAGGATCACCTAGATCCTGTTGCACAGGAACATGGCCAGGTGGGTTTTAAACATCTCCAGAAATGGAGACTCCACAACCCCCCTGGGAAGCCCCTTCCACTGCTCTGTCACCCTCACTGGGAAGATGTTCCTGCTTATATTTATATGGAACCTCCTATGTTCGAGCTCACACTCATTGCCCCTTGTCCTATCACTAGATGACACTAAGAAGAGCCTGGCTCCATCCTCTTTACACCCACCCTTCACATATTTATAGACATTAATGAGGTCACCCCTCAGTCTCCTCCAAGCTCAAGAGACCCAGCTCCCTCAGCCTTTCCTCATAAGGGAGGTGCTCCTCTGCCTTCATCATTCTCATTGCTCTACACTGGACTCCCTCCAGCAGCTCTATGTCCTTCTTGAACTGAGAGGCCCAGAACTGGACACAACACTCCAGATGTGCAGAGTAGAGGGGGAGAAGAACCTCTCTCAATTGATAGATTGAGAAGGCGGGGGTCATTTTCAAGTGGCTAAACATAAACACACGTTCATCACAGCAATAAGCTTCTGGCTGGGCTGGCTCCACAAAGCGTTGGCTGGTTGTGAGATGAAGCTGTTCTATCTCCCTTTAATTGGAGACAACTGTTCCAGCTGGACTGGCTGTCTTACACAGAAGATGAGAGCGTTGTTAACAGGATACAGGTTCTTCCAACCATCTGTCTCTAGCGGCAAGATGCTGGGCTCTCTCCAGCATCTTCCTATTGGCTGGGCTTTGCAGAGGCGGTGAAGAGAATCTGATGGCCAAACAGACTCAGACTTCTCTGAACTCAGACCACTGGATTCTCTAGCCCAGCTTTCCATCACCAATGCCTGTGTAGCTGTACGTTCATGGGATCCTGGTGCAAACATAGCAACAGCCTCAGAGCTTTGGCTCTCAACCTTCAAAAAAACTGTAGTTGAGGAATCAATGTCATCTGGTGATTGGATGAGGGGCAATGAGTGTGAGCTGGAACAGAGGAGGTTCCATAGAAATATCAGAAGGAACTTCTTCACAGTGAGGGTGATGGAGCCCTGGAAGGGGCTGCCTAGGGGGGTTGTGGAGTCTCCTTCTCCGGAGACGTTTAAAACCTGCCTGGATATGTTCCTGTGCGACTTGGTCTAGGAGATCCTGCTGTGGTGGGGAGATAGGGTTGGATGATCTTTTGAGGTCCCTTCCAATCCCTAATGTTCTGTCTTTTTGTGGTTCTGTGAAATGATGAGATTGACCTAAAAACAGAATTAAAAATTACAGATGACACTGAGCATCAATGTTCTACCTGTTTTCTTTTGACCTGATTTGATATATTTTACAAGGTAGAAAATTTATCCGGTTTGCTTACAAAAGATTCCAGCTCTAGCTTTTGTGAAGCTGCCTTGATTCCCACTATTTGTTGCCCTCTTCACACTCCTGTGCCAAGGGCCAACTTATGCCATCTTGCCCCAGCTGCCAGCATCCCCACAGATATCCTCACTCCCGTTGCATGCTGCATGAATTCCCTGCTCTGTGTGTGACTGGTGGAGTGGAAGGTCTCGTGCCAGTCTCTGTAAATCATTTCACTAGGCTGGAAAAGCTTCCGTCATTTGTTGCTCTGAAGGCTGCAGTCAAACCAGAGCCCCAGAAGTACAGAGAGGACATTGCTCTAAGGTCAATGTTCTTTCTCCTGAGACAAGTGCTAATAGGCTCATCCTGTGTGCAGAATTACTGTCTTTTCTCCTGGGGAAAACACTTTTGTGTGTGACAAGAAATCATAGAATCATCCTGGCTGGAAAGGACCTCCAGGATCATCAAGACCAGCCCTCATCCCTACACCATGGCCTCAAGTTCTCTAGCTACTCTGTTTTTAAACCCCTCCAGGGACGGTGACTCCACCACCTCCCTGGGCAGCCTGTTCCAGTGCCCAGCCACTCTCTCAGCAAAGAACTTCTTCCGAAGATCTTCCTCACGTTGCCTCAGGGGAGGTTTAGATTGGATCCCCTATGTTCCAGCTCACACCCATTGCCCCTTGTCCTATCACTAGGGTTCCTGCAGCTAGAGTATGTGTGAGGTGCACGAGAGCTGGAAGCAGTGCAAAACCAGCAGCTCGATCACAGTCATCACAAAGGCTTAGCAGAGACCTTTGTGTTTCGGTAGGAGCTGAAAGTAGGAGAGGTTGGCGTGACAGCACTAATGAATGGTGAAAGGAGAAAATGTTGTACTTACCTGTAGGAGCAGTTCCTAAAATGTTTTGGGTTCTTTTCTTTACCAATCAATGAGCTATTTTCATTCCAACTGAAAGAGAAACTTGAGGGCTAGGTGATTTTTCAACAGCATTGCAATTGCAGGTGTTGAAGCCCTTTCTCTGTGTGTGTGTGTGTGTGTGTGTGTGTGTGTGTGTGTGTGTGTGTGCGCTTTTAACAAGAGCAAAATCACACAGCTCTTGAAAGGGAAGATGCTGCAATCAGACCATAGAGACAGTGCTGGATCCTGTGCACATAATGAACGTGTGATTGCAAAGGTCAACCGGTTTGCATCCTTACCATCGCGAGAGCACTCTACCTGGCCATCTCTTGGGCAAGAGAGATGGAGGAGGTGGGAGCAATGTCAGCCTGTGTGTCTGTAACCAGCAGCGCTGCTCATCTGAAGGTCTGGCCAAGGACAGACATGAGGAAGAGTCTGCTGCTGGTGGAGGATCTCAGATTTTTGGTCAGTTCTGTTTAGTTTTGAGAATAGAAGAGGATTCTTATGAGTGGAAGATCATTTCATTGAAAGCGATTTCCCATTTTAAAATTTATTAGCCCAAGGAAAAGGCTGAGAAAAACCATCAGAATGAGTTACAGGCTCCAAAGAACAGACTAAACAACCAGAAAATTGATGGAGAGGACTTCTTATCAAAGCTGTCAGAAAAATTCTTCATGGACAGAGCAGTCAGGCACTGGACTGGGCTGCCCAGGGTGGTGGTTGAGTCATCATCCCTGGATGTGTTTAAAAGTCGCTTAGATGTGGTGTTGGGGGATATGGTTTAGGAGTGAACTTGTAGAATAGGGTTGATGGCTGGACTTGATGATCCCAGGGGTCTTTTCCGACCTGATTGATTCTATGGTTCTGTGAAGTGCTGAGAACTCACGGCTCTTAGAAGAGATGGCAAGCTGTACCATTGGAAAGGAAAAATGGAACTGGAGACAGACCAATGCAGTCTCTGGAATTAAGAACTCGAAAATCAATTAAATATCCTGAAAAATATGGGAGGCAGAGGAAAGAGAAGAGGAACAGCAAAAAGTGTGAGCACAAGGTGTAGAGTTGCAATCAAAGAGGATCGGTGATCCTGCTCTGGTGGCCGGGATTGGACTAGATGATCTTTCGAGGTCACTTCCAATCCTTAATGCTCTGTGATGCTGTGATAAGGCTGAAAGGGAAGTGCAGACTTCAGGGAAGAGAAGATAGCTACGAAAGAGGTGAGCTAAGCAGGTTAAAAGGAAGCCTAAGTCTGCCACCAGAAAAGGAAAGATACGAATGCTAATGTGAGAAGTGCTACCTGCTTTGTCAGCCCCAGCTTTGGGAAAACAAGAGTTAACTGCAATCACTGAGTTGCAGACTTTCATCTAAGGCGGCAGTGTGGAAACAGGGAAGAAGGGAGAGAGAACTAGTTTTGACAAGAGATATATTCAAGCTGTCGGATGAAGACGAGTGCAAGAGGGAAAACAACAGACTTACCTTTAAAAAGCAGGAAAAAGATGAACCCAGGAAATCACATATCCGTCAGCTCAGCTTCGATCCATGAAATAATGGATCTAGAGGATAATAGGGAAAAACCCTGCTGGTACAGGCTCGTAAATAACACTCCCCGTCAAACCAGCCTATGTCTTTGCTTTGGCAGGATATCCAGCCTTGTGGCTGGAGGGAGCTGTTATGATTCACTTTGATTTCAGTGAGGCTCTTGGTGCTATTTCATTTGAGGTCTCAAAACCGTGGTAGACAAATATCCTGCAGCTGCAGTCACTAAGAGCAGATTTAGAGCTGACTGACGAAGCCATCTTCATGGGGGTTAATCAAGGATTCGCTGTCACTCTTCAAGGGCATTGAATTCTGGTCATAGGAGGGTCAGAGTCATTAGCAGTGTTGAGACTGCGCTTAATAGCTGAGCTGATGGAACAGAGAGTGTGATCATCAGGTTTGAGAACGACACCAACCTGAGGAAAGAGCAACTGTAAGGAAGGGCAGAAATGCGAAGTGCTTTTCAGCGAGACGAAACTCAATAAAGTCAAGTACGAAGCTCTAAATTTAGCAGCAGCCCTTCATGCCTAATGGGACGTACTTGGCTGAGTGTCAGTGCTGCAGGAAGGAACCACGGGTGGCCGTAGGATGAAGCAACGGGAACAAGTGGAACCTTGTGTGGAATATGCTAACAAAAATTATCAGCAGTCACAGAGTCACAGAACATTAGGGACCTCGAAAGATCATCCAGTCCAATCCCCCTGCCACAGCAGGATCCCCTAGGTCAAGCTGCACAGGAACACGTCCAAGCGGGTTTTAAACGTCTCCAGAGAAGGAGACTCCACAACCCTGTTGGGCATTGAATCATACTTAGACCTGTACAAGTCTAAGGTGGAAATAACCGTACGTGACATCTGAACAGTGTTATCTAGTAGAATGATAAGGAAACTGTGTGTCCAGCAGGAGTAGGGAGGTGATTGTCCCCCTGTACTCAGCTCTGGTGAGGATGCACCTTGAGTACTGGGTCCAGCTTTGGGCACCTCAGGTCAAGGGAGACATCAAGGTGCTGGAGCAGGTGCAGAGGAGGGCAACAAAGCTATGAAGGGCCTGGAGAATCAATCTTATAAGGGAGAGATTGAAACAACTGGAGCTGTTTAGTTTGAGGAAGAGGAGGCTAAGGGGAGACCTCATCGCTCACTGCAACTATCTGAAAGGACACTGTAGAGATGGTGGTGCTGGTCTCTTCTCACAGGATATTAGTGACAGAACCAGAGGGGAGGGCTTCAAGCTTCAACAGGGGAGGGTTAGACAGGATATCAAGAAGAAATTCTTTGTGGAGAGAGTGGTCAGGCCCCGGACTGGGCTGCCCAGGGTGGTGGTTGAGCCCCCACCCCTGGATGTGTTTAAAAGTCATTTAGATGTAGTGTTGTGGGGATCTGGTTTAGGGGTGACCTTGTAGAGTAGGGTTGATGGTTGGACTCAATGATCCCAATAGTCTTTGCCAACCTGAATGATTTAATGATTCTATGATTCTATGAAACAAGAAAAGAGTCCAAAAAAGACATCCAAGAATGTGAAGAGAATAACAGAGGAGATTTATGTGGGAAAGAGGAGTTATGAGGTAATTTTGTCTGGAGAAAGTAAATCTAAGCAAACAATGAATGAGAAAACAGTAGACAGTTACGTTATAGTCTGCCAGGAAAGGAAAGGCAGGCTCAGGTGTTGTTCTTCACAGCACAGCAGAAGTCTGTTTACTGTCCAGAAAGAAGATTTAGGATGGATATTAGTAAAAGCCTTCTAGCAGGATGGTGAGGGATCTGGCACAAGCTACCTGGAAAAGTTCCTGCCTTTGCCATCCACCAGCCCCACGGGCTGCACAACCTCAGAGGCTCCTACATCTGCACGCAAAACAGTGGAGAAGCCCAAAACTTGCCTGTCAGGGCTGAATCACAGGACGATAGATTTATTCGGGTTGGAAAAAACCCTTGAGATCATCAAGTCCAAGCAATAACCCTACTCCACCAAGTTCACCAGTAAACTATATCTTCAAGCACCACAACTAGTCATGGCCTCAGTAAAATAGTCTCAAATATCAGAGATAATATCAAATATGGGAGGTAATTTGAAGGCAAGTTCTCTGCAGTCAGTGGTTTTCTTCTTTGAATGATATAAACTGCACAAAATACATCCTTGAATGCTCTAAGGACTTGCTGCCAGCAGAGTTTAATGCGCTGATTAGTACAATTTCCCTCTTTCCTTCTGCTGTTCATCTCCCAGTCCCAAAATGCAGAGGGGGAATTCAGCCCTTTGGCGTCTTTTACAGTGAGCCTACTAGAGCAGGATCTCAGATCTGTGTGCAAGAGCAGCTGTGCATGCCTGTGGGGAAATACTGGTGTTTAAATAAATGAGTCTAAGCAATCACAGAATCATGGAATCGTTAGGGATTGGAAGGAACCTCAGGAGATCATCCAGTCCAATCCCCCTGCCACAGCAGGATCCCCTAGACCAAGTCGCACAGGAACACATCTAGGTGGGTTTTAAACGTCTCCAGAGAAGGAGATTCCACAACCCCATGGGCAGCCTGTTCCAGTGCTCTGTCACCCTCACCGTGAAGAAGTTCCTTCGCATATTTATATGGAACCTCCTCTGTTCCAGCTTAGAGATGTTGCCCCTTGTCCTATCACTAGATGCCACTGAGCAGAGCCTGGCTCCATCCTCCTGACACCCACCCTTCACATATTTATAGACATTAATGAGGTCATCCCTCCATCTCCTCTTCTCCAAGCTCAAGAGACCCAGCTCCTTCAGCCTTTCCTCAACCATGAGATGCTTTAACGCAGCGATAAGGTCGTGCTGTGGTAGTGAAATGCCCCTTTGTGGTCCTTTTCTTAAGAACTACTCAAACACTGGGAATCTGAGAACTAGAAACACAGCCTTAGAGGACACACTGCCACAACCCTAACTCAGCACGTGCACTGTACCGCTTCACTGATAGAAGACAGATTTATACTTGCGCAGGAACTAGCTCTGTTTGCCTCATGTTCGACCATTTGACCCTTCGTAAAAGTCTCCCTGTGCTAAACCGAATGAGCCCTTGACCCCATTGATTTTGTATTACACCACACCATAATTGTATTTCCCATCAGTAAACCCACAGAGAGCTTTCAAGTGCTTCTCACTGACTGTAGCTGGCCTTAATAGGATAGGAAGAAAGGGGAGTAAAGGCACCGGGGCTGTTACAGTCTGCTGCTATATATCTTGATTTTCTGGTATTTTGAGTGTTGCTGAGCTCAGTCTTCTGGAAGGACAACAAGTTATCACTGGTCACCAACAAACTCAGAAAGGTTGTATGAAAAAAATGAACAGCCTCTGAAATGATGGAAATTAAATACCATAGAGCCCAAATAAATGTCTGCAGGGGGTGCACTGCAGCGCTTCAGTGCTACGGCTCAACCAGCACGATTTATTTCTCAGGGATACGAGAGGTCTGTCCCAAAATGCCTTTCACAGAATCAGAGAGTCACAGAACATCAGGGATTGGAAGGGACCTTGAAACATCATCCAGTCCAATCCCCCTACCAGAGCAGGATCATAGAATCATAGAATCATTAGGGATTGAAAGGGACCTCAAAAGATCATCCAGTCAAATCTCCCTGCCACAGCAGGATCACCTAGACCAGATTGCACGCGGGTTTTAAATGTCCCCAGAGAAGAGACATTCAGCTGTTTCAATGTGATCCTCTTCCTCCATGATTATCTCCATAAAAGCAGTGATGTCACAATGGGAGACTGTCACCTATTTTTTAAGGAATATCTTGGACATTCAAGGAGCAGTGGGTTCAGTCTGGGAAAGGAGAGGTTTAAACTGGATCTTAGAAACAATTTCTTCAATATGAGGGTGGTTGATGGCTGGAGTGGGCTGCCTG
This sequence comes from Phoeniculus purpureus, assembly GCA_028565055.1. Lineage (NCBI taxonomy): Eukaryota > Metazoa > Chordata > Aves > Bucerotiformes > Phoeniculidae > Phoeniculus > Phoeniculus purpureus. The sequence continues at coordinate 9,928 of JAOXOE010033700.1, forward strand.
GGGAGGTGGAGGGGGCCCCATCCCTGCAGTCATTTAAGGTCAGGCTTGATGAGGCTCTGAGCAACCTGACCTAGGTAGAGTTGTCCC
>JAOXOE010033702.1:0-10013 GCA_028565055.1 Phoeniculus purpureus
CACACCTGCTGCCCCTTGTCCTGTCACTGGGTACCCCTGAGCAGAGCCTGGCTCCATCCTCCTGACACCCACCCTTCCCATAGTGATCACCACCCCTGGGGTCACCCCTCAGCCAGCTGAAGCAGATCCCCAAGGCTGTACTTGTTGCATCATGTTCCTGGTCTCACACGGGTTTGCGTATTGCTCGGGAGAGAAGTGATTCTGCGGGGTGCAGGGTCACACTTAGGGCGGTTCCCTGGAAGAGCGCAGCAAGCACACGAGTGAGAGGAGCACCGTGACCTCGGCACCCGGGGAACTGCGCAGGGAGACTCTGAGCACCTCCGATACCACGAGCTGCCCTTTCTTCAGCTCCAAAGGTACTGCGGAGGGAAGAGGCCATCTGAAGCAAGGAGAACCACGAGCAGTGGAGCAGACAGAACCCATGGAACCATCTGACAAGCTCCGGTACCAACACAGTGTTTCAGAAACTCCACTGGGATTTCCCACACGAGAAGAACCCCCCGAGGTTTTCCCACTTCATGGGCTCCTTTAGTGAGCTTAATTAAGAGGTTTTGGAGAAGTGCTGTGAGGACAAAGAAGGACCCAGAGCTCCGCCAAGATCTCTGCAGAATGACTTCACTTTTTACAGCTCATTAAAATCCCACTGAACTTTGAGAAGGTCCAGAGCACCCTGAGGAATTTCCCTGCAGGATGAGCTCACCGAGGCAGTGCCAGAAGCTGGCAGTGCCAGAAGCTGGCTGTGTGGAGCCAACACGCGCAGAATGCTCTCCAGCGCATCTTCCAACACTCAGCCAAAGCCCTGAGAGCACGGCTCAGTGAGCCAAGCAGCTGCTGACCTTCCAGCAAGGCTGCAAGAAACCCACCAAAGGCTGCCTCTGGTGTCTGCGAGGATGAACCAGCACCGGTCCCAGGCACGAGGCTCCGCAGCGTTAACTGGGGACTGTCTGGGGAGGCGGAGGTTTTGGTTGGGTTTGGAGGATTTGCCAGGGCTTGTCAAACCAGCAGATCTTCACGGGGACTCGTGCTCCTGCCCAGGAACAGCCGGCTGGCAGAGCGACACCACAACAGGGCAGCGGAGAAGCAGAAGGCCAACAGGAGTCTGGGCTGGACCCAGCCGTTCCTTCCCCAGGGGACTGCACACCCCTCAGCCACACTGCTCCCCCAAGGAGCATCCACAGCCAGCAGCTCCAGGCATCGGGCAAAAAGGATGGAGGTGGCCCTGGGACAGCACAGCCACTCAGGTGCCATCAGAGGGGAGCTCGGGTGTGGAGACTTCCTGGTAGAGGGAAGGCTCTGCATGAGCCTCCTTGTGCCCGGTGAGCCCAGTCCTGCTGAGCATGGTGGAGGAACCAAGCACACCTCTGACACGTGCCCCCGTGGCTCAGGACCCACAACCCGTACGGGCCGCAGGGCAGAGCCTGCTGCTGGACAGGGCCTGCTGCTGGACAGGTACCAGCTACCAGCATGGAGGTAACCCCGAGCTGCACCTCTGCCTGCTGCTGGATGGGTACCAGCTGTCAGCATGGAGGCAACCCCGAGCTGCACCTCTGCCTGCTGCTGGACGGGTACCAGCTGTCAACGTAGAGGTAACCCCGAGCTGCACCTCTGCCTGCTGCTGGACGGGTACCAGCTGTCAGCATGGAGGCAACCCCGAGCTGCACCTCTGCCTGCTGCTGGATGCCAACAGCAAAGCAGACAGAGAAGCCTGACGCAGGGACTCCAGGCTCAGAGCACTCGCGGGAACACGAGGAACCTTCAGTAGAGTCAGACACCTCCCAAGCTGACTGACAACGTGTGGGTTTCCCTCACGTTTAAGGGAAGCGGGACAGCGGCTGTTCCAGCTCCCGGACCCAAGTCACCCTGCAAAGCGTTTGGAAAGGGTCTGTGTCTGCAACAGAAGAGCAGACAAGGAGGGAACGAGGATTTGCTGTACAAAGAGACCACGAAGCTGGCGCTCACTGTGCAGCCCTGGCAGCAGACAACGGGCAGTGACACAAGCAAAGACCCCCAGAGCCGGCTGAGGTTGGGATGGAGCTCAGAGTTGCCCAGAGCCAGCGGACCAGGACACCCCTGATGCCTTTTGACTCTTCCCAAGGCCTGCCAACCCTGTGGGCAGCACACTGAAGGTGCCCAGCGCTCATCAATCACTAGTAGTGTACCAGGGCAGCTGAGGAGAAAGGGCTCTGCTTCCTCTTGCTCCAGACAAAGGAGAGCTGGCCCCGCAGCCCTGCAGGCAGCCCGTTGCGGGCCAGGTCTGCCCTCGCAGCGCAGGAGAGCGATGCCAGCCCTGCACAGCGGCGCTGGGTCGCGGCCACGTCTGCGAGGCGCGTGGGCTGCTCCCACCGCACTGTTCCACCCCTTCTCAGCTCCCTCACGGCCCCGGCAACACCCCGACCTAAAAATAAAATTGAAAAAACCAAACCCAGTTCCTCCATCGCCTCCCCCAGAAGAGAGATGGGGATTCGCGACCAGCGCTCGCACCGACAACAGCGGCTGGGAGCACCGACAGCTTCGGCCAAAGGGAACCCCCGCGGCGCAAACCCTTGACCGACAGCACACGGCCCTGCCTCCCGTGCCAGCGCCCGCCGCCTCCCGCAGTAAAGGGCCACTAGGTAACGGAGGTACAGCCAGTGCTGGGGGATCCGAACCCCAAGCCTCGAGGGGCTTGTCGAGCTCTCTCTTGCCATCATGTTTGGCTGACAGGCAGACGAACAGTGACAGAGAGCTCAGCACAACCCCAGAGCTTCCCATGGGAAAGCCAGCCCTGCCTTCCCCACCAGGATTGCTCAAGTCTCTAAAATTAGAGCTTTCCACACCAGAAAAAACAAGGAACGAGCTCCCACAGGATCACTTCCAAGACTCCAGCACAAGGGCCCAGCTCAGCACTCGTTCTGCTCCCCTCCAGCAGCGCTGGGAGCCAAGAGCTCGGTGCGCAGCTGCTCCCCAGCCCAGCAGTGATCTGCAGCGGCTTGTCGAGGCTTCGAACCCAAACCAGATCTCTTTTCAAGAATGCGGTGGAAACTGGAAAACAAAGAGAGAACAAGTGGAGGCAGCTCCACCTCGCACAGAGCGCAGCAGCGGGGCTGGGCTATGGGGGTTCCCCTGGCGCTTAGTGCGGCGATGGGCTGCTCCTCCCTCCGTGTCTGAACGAGACGGGAACCTCCTAGAGAACGGTGACGGTACCCGATGTCCTGTGGCCAGCCCTGGCTGCCCGACCAGCGCCCAGACTGAGACAGCCCATCCTCCCCTGCCTTGACTGACCCCCGCCAGCACAGGTGCCTTTTCCTTTCGAGGTCTGTCTGCAGAGCCCCTGCTGCCGCCGCAGCTTGCTCCAGCCACAGGAACCCTTTGCTAACAGGAGGCCACAGCCTGTGCTCACTGAGCCTTTGCTTGGCCAGGAACTCCTCCAGGAGCAGAAGGCGGCACGTGCCCCTGCATGCCGGGCTGCTGCCGGGACACGGCGCTTCCCCACCTTCCTCGAACTGCAGGGGAAAGAAGGAGCCGTCGTGCTGGGGCTCACCCTGGCAGCTCCCGCTTCAGCTGGGCACAGCCTTCTCACAGGGAAACCCCACAGAGCTGGCAGCTGATGAAGAGCCGCTCGTCATGGCTGCCCACCACCTTCCTCACCTCCACGGAGCCTTCCCCAACCCCTTCAGGAGGAGAACTGGGGTGCTGTGTCGACTCCCACAGCCCTCACACCAGCATCCCCAGCAGCAGACCACCCTCCCTCCCAGGTAATGGCCCCAACACAGCTCTTTGTGGGGTTTTTCCCCTCCAGGCAACGCCAGATCCTCTCCTGCAGGCTCAACAACAGGCTCCCTCAGCACAACGGAGGTCTCCTGGGCCTCGGCCACGCACCCTGCTCCGCTCTGCAAGGAGAGGAAGCACCCGACGACTCCCTGTGCTGACCTCTGTGCAGGCTTCCTACTCACACGGATGCTCCTGCCCAGCTCAGCTCACTGCCACGACCCCCGGCTTACCACCCAGGTCGGGCAGGGAGCTCCTCTGGTGGAAAGGAGCCCCCCCAGAACATGCTGGGGGCGCTGCTGACGGCAGAGACAGGGCAAGTGGGGAAACAGTGGGACATGCGTTTGCCTTGGACTAGCGGTCACTCTCCCAAGCAACACCTCAGGCTCTGGTTAAGAGGCTGCTGCTTCTCCCTCATTTCCAGCGCCAGCCCCAGCCGACGGCGCAGGCAGAAGGCAGCCCCCAGCCTTTGGTGGATCCTCGCCCGGCTGTTCCTCCTCAAGTCCGTGTTTTAAGTTTAGGTTTTGCTTACAGCTGTTGGGCGCCTTCCCCCCCCTGCTCCACCGCCCCGGCCGCTCACAGCCTCTCCTCACGGGAGTCTGGCTGCAAGTTTGGACAGAAAGCAAGTGGTGGTGGAACCAGGGGGAAACACGGATGGCAAAGGCAGGGCCAGCAGGGCACGTAAACCCCTCTGCTGGGCAAGGAACGAGCACAGGGCAGGTTTCCACTGGTTTGGGGAGAGGAGCAAGACGAGACCAGGAGATGTTTCGCCAAGGTCAAACCAAACCTGAAGCCAAAATCCTTCCAGCCCAACCACAACATGAAATCCCAGCTCTTCACCGCCTGGAGCTGTTTGAACAGGCACGCGAGGTCCCTGCACCACAAGAGGAGACTGGGGGTGTCGTCAAGGGACTTCTTAACACCTTCTCTTGGCTTCAAGCCTTTCTCTTGTGCTTGCAAGGCCATCACCTGCCATCGCTGCCCGAGGCACCACGACAAGGGGAGGCAGCAACGAAAACGACCTGCTCTGCCCGAGTCCAGAACACCCCGCAGCAGCCACGAGCACGTCTCTCTGCTGCCGGGAGATGCTTGGGCAGCCTCTCAGCAGCACTGAGCACAGCAGCGACTGAGCGGCGCGCTTGCAGCTAAAGCTCCCGCAGGAGCGCCGCTGCCGTGCTCCAGCGTCGGGCGCTCACTGCACAGCGCTGCAGGAGGGGCGGTGCGAGAGACTTCTTGGAGTTAATCCTCTTGCCCAGGCCGGTGGCTACTGGGCTCCGCCTGACCTTTTCCCACTAGAGTCGATTTCCCCGGGACAAGACCCCCGTTCCCTCTTAATGAAGATGCAACAAAGCGGCTAAATGCTCCGACGGGCAAAGCCGAGAGTCCTGTTCTGTGACCACTTCGCAGCTCTGGTGGAGAGGGAGCGTCAAGTTTAGCCTCCTCAGCAGAGCGCAGGATCCCTGCTGCAGCATGGGCAGCTCCAGCGCGCTCTGGGGCCCAAGGCAAAGCCCCGGTGGAACAGCTGGGAGACGCAGGGGACTCGCTGCAGCCGCAGTCCCGCCCTGCCCTGCCCAACAGGCTCCTCACCCAGCGCAGCAATAAATCAGAGCCCTCTCACACATCCCGTCCCTGCGGCAGCTCCCGCTGCAAGGGGCAGGGAGCAATACACCAGGGCCACCAACCTCGCCCTCTCGCTGGCCGAGCCATGAGCCGCAAGGCCTCTCCAGCAACACCCGCACTTCAAATAATCCCCGAGGAGCTCAGGGAGAGCCTTCGGAGGGGGCGAGACAGGGAAAGGAGGCTTCCGAGATAAAAAGAGGAAACACATGTGCAGCGAGTGGAAAATGTGATGAAATAAACAACAGGAAAGCGAAAAAAACCAGCAGCTCAGCCGCTCAGAACAGCCCCGGGGTGCGGGGCCTTGGCGGCTGCTCGGCGGGCAGCTCCCTCTGCAGGTAGGGCACCTTCTGGAGACAGCTGTGCAACGGCACTGGAGCCTGCACCGGGGACCCGCGGCGGCGGCGCTCAGACAAGCTGCCCAGCCCCTGGCCTGTGGGGCTGCCCCTTCCCCCACGCAGCCCACTCCCTGCACGCAGCCCCACGTCCTACTTGGGAAGTCAAATCCTCCCGCAAGCCAGGGACGCAGAAGGCACCTCTGCTGTGGCTGCTCTCGAGCCCGCGGGCAGAAGGCACAGCTGCACAGTGCTCTGTGCCACTGGCACTTCCTCCTGGCGCTCCTGCCACTGGCGATAGCGCTTCTGAGGGGAGAGCAGAGATGGGCCACCAGATAACCCTTCGAGTGCCGCACCTCGGGGAGGCTCCGCGCTGCCCGAGCTGGCGCTTCCAACTCTCTCACTCAGAAAATCCTGACAGTATCTGCCAAAGAGACAGTTTGTTAGTCCCAGAAGGACTGAGGCTGGAGGAGCCCTCTGAGCAAATCCAGCCCAGCACCTAACAGCACCCCAGCGGCCAGACCAGGGCACCAAAGGCTACGGCCAGGCTGCCCTTCAACACCTCCAGGGACGGGGACCCCCCCACTGCCCTGGGCAGCCCAGCGCAGCCTCTGATCACCCTTTCCCTGAGGAAGGGCCTTCTAAGAGCAGTAGAGGCGCCGCTGCTGGCACAGCCCCTGCTGCCTGCCCACATCCCTCAGCTCATCCCCAGACACAGAACTAGAAGCAAACAAGAGGCAGTGAAGCTGTTTCAAGCCAACGCAGCCCAGGCTGCTGCCAGCCCAACCCCACCACAGGCAGGGCTCCCTCTCCAACTAACAGCAGCTCCGCAGAGCTCAGCGAGAGTAGCTTGCCCCGGCACACGAACCCACTGGTGGAGCCAGACCCCTGCCCGCCCGCATCTGCCCCGACTCCTCAGTGACCTGACTCGTGCTCCTCTCACCCTGCCTGGGCACAAGCCCAGCGCCCACTCAGCCCTCCCTGCAGCGAGGTGCCGCAGCCAGTCAGCCCCACCAGGGGGGCAGCTGCTCTCCCCAGGCACACAGATACCCCACAAACGCTGCCTTAGGCGGGCACACGCGCGCCGGTGTCTCTGCCACCCGCACAGCCTGGCAGTGCGGACGGGGCGAGCGCTGCCCAGCAGGAAAAGAACTGCCGGCTGTCTTCCAGAGTCACAGTGAGCGAGTCCGGCACTGCCCTTCCCTCAGTCCAGTGGCTATGACTGGAAGCAAGCCGGGCCCTGACCTGCAGCGTGTTAGCTTAGGACTCAGTGAGAAATCAAACCCTAACTAATACATTTTCCATCCTAGCGCAGCTCCAAAAACATTAAACAGAGAAACAAACCCAGAGCCAGAAGAGCCTTTCTATTGTCGTCACCTAACCCCAGCTAAGTCCCCAGATATCAGGTACCAAAGTACAACCACCCTCACTCTTCCAGGAGGGGAAAACTAAGATCAGATATGATAAAGACACTGTGACTGCCACCCACCAGAGGAGCAGGCTGCCTACAAACATCATTATGGGAGGTAGCTCTGCTTCAAATACCACTGGCAGACTTCTACTCTCAGAGGTAAAGGCTATCCCAAGCTCACACTCACAATTAGACCAACTAGCATCCTTGTAATAACAACTCACAACAGGACTTCAAATCACAGACTCACTCAGGTTGGAAAAGACCCCTGGGGTCATCGAGCCCCCCTGCGCAAGGTCACCCCTAAACCAGATCCCCCAGTACCATATCTCAGTGACTTCTAAACTCATCCAGGGATGGGGACTCAACCCCCACCCTGGGTAGCCCATCCCAGTCCCTGACCACTCTCTCTGGGAAGAATTTTCATCCTCCGGGTGCTGTCTGAGCAAAGGAGACTTGCACCAGATGCTGAGTAGCTGAAGGGAACGTGAGCGCTCACTGCCCTGCCTTGGCACCAGTGATCTGGCAACAAAAGCACTGCCAGACACTGCGAGCTCGGGCAGCAGTGCCCCGGCAGCACTTCCCTGTAGCTTTCACCTCTCTCGTTACCCATGACACTGCCATCCTGGCCTAAGCGTGTCCTGCAAGCAAACCAGGAAGGGGCAGAGTGAGGGGCTGCGATCGCAGATGGCTTGGAAGAGACTTAAAGGATGAGCGAGTTCAACCCTCTGCCACAGGACTGGGCTTCAGAGGAGGGAAAGGAGTGACCCACAGGCAACCTGACCCGCATCTTCTGCTGTTCCAAGAGGAGGCTGCGAGAGAAGAGGCAGCAGGAAACGCCAGTGCAGAAGACAAACACCAACTGCCCAAGCAAACGCCCATGTACCAAACACCCAGGCATTCATATTCATGAGGGGCATGTGCCCCTGGGGCTCTCGGCAGTAGCTGCAGCTGCCCTAATGTTTCTGGTGAAGCAGGAGAACCACCCCAGGAACAAAACAAACCCAGCATGGCCCCTCTTCACTACCAACATGTTCATTCATGAGCAACCAGGTCAGCACTGCAACAGGTGACTAGTGGATGTGGATGGCTGGCAGGAGCAAACCAGAACATCACTGGAACTGGCTGCTGGCAGGGAACAGAACCCAGCTGTTTTCTCCTCTTTGCAGAGGTACAGCCAGGGCAGCAGCACCAGGGGTCTAGGACCGACCATCCCACCCAGTCCAGCCCGGCTGCCAAGCAGACCTTAACCCATTCTTCTACAAAGCACCGGTCTCTGCTAAGGAGCATCTGCCTGTCCCGCGCACGCCAATCCGGCGCTCACACACAACACATCTGCAGCACAAGCTGTGCTGCTGCCGCACGGCAACGTCTGGGATGCTTCACTTCAGCCACAGCCGGGGCTGTTGCAGAGCCGCATAGTTTGCCAACATGGAGAGGGAGAGGAGAACTCACCATGCAGGTGGGAGTCAGAGCTCCAGCAGCAGGAGACTCCCACCATCAGAACCTCTGAGCCCAGCAGCCCCTTACAGGGGGCCACTACCCAGGACCAATGTGCCCTGCAATGGATCGGGTCTGCGCAGGATGCTCAAGCCTGGGCAACCCCCCCCACCCAGGGTTTCTGCACAGTGCTGGGAAAATGCAGACTGCCTTGGGCTCCAGGAAAACTACCCTAGAACCTGGTGCTTTGCTAGAGTCTGGGTCACCTGCCGAGATCTGAACAGGAAAGATGGATCACAGCACCTGGAAATGCTTTTCTAGCCCAGCTCAGGTGAAGCCTGTCAAAGCAAGAGCCTTGTTCTGAACCAAAACCATGTCAGATCACAGCACAGACACTTATTCCTCGGCTTAACGGCCAGAGCCCAACACACACAACAGTCAGGGACAGCTCCAGCACCCAACTCAAAAAGCTAAAGCCCAGCAACTGAGCAGCTTCCGTTCACCGTGAGGGAACTGCACCAGCACCACTCCAGAAACCATTCCCCACCCTGCAGCGCAACACGTCCAAAGGACCCTGCGCTGCGCTCGCTGCTGCGGAACACTCATTTTCATCGCTTGCCAGAGCTGACACTTCTCTGCCGCCCCAGTCACCCCGGCCACAAGCGACACACACACCACGTCCAGCCTCAAAGACCAGCAAGGAACAGCCAGAACAGCCCTCAGCCTAACAGCAAGGGACTTGCCCAGCGACAGCGCTCTGGAGTGGCCACTCTCAGCCAAAGGAGAAGGCAGGAGAGCTCTGTGAGCTGCAGTGTTGGCCACGGGAGGTCGTGGGCTCTGGTCACAGGGCAGGCTCGGGGCAAACAGACGGCGCCCCTAGGCTCTGCAGCAGCAGCGAGCTACTTGCAGAGGCGCTGCTCTCGCTCACGGGCATTGCCCACAGTCATCAGGCTGGTACAAACGGGCGTTTCACAGAGCCCCCCCGACACGAGCCGGGACGTCCGAGTGCACTACACCGGGTGGGAGGATGAACTGCGCCCACCGGCCGCAGCAGCCCTCCGAGGCCAGGACAGCGCCCAGCAAACGCTGGAACCCGGGAGAGCCCGGAAGGGCCACAGCTCGAGGAACAGTCGGTGCCCGGGGCTGCCCGTCCTCGCACCCGCCGGCTGCTCCGTGAGCCCCGAGGGACGCTGCCTTCACGGACCGGGACGGGCACGGCTCCTCGGCCCCGCTGCAGCGTCGCCACCGACCGCCAGAGCTCACCCGGGGCGGCCGGGCAGGTCCCGGAGCCCGGCGGCCCCTCGCAAACATGTGCCTGGGCGCACGTGGGCCCCCGGGACCGCTCCGCTCCCCGCGCTGGCCACCGCCCGGCTCAGCTGGGCGACGGGAAACGCTCCCGAGCCCCGGCGCGAGCGGCTCCGCTGCTCTGGCCCGTCCCTGCCCCCGGGCGCCCCCGGACGCAG
>JAOXOE010033703.1:0-10012 GCA_028565055.1 Phoeniculus purpureus
ATAACTTCTCCAGTGAAGTGATCCTGCTGTGGCAAGGGGATTGGACTAGATGATCTTTCGGGGTCCCTTCCAATCCCCAGTGATTTTATGATTCTATGATTCTGTTCTATGGTCTAGGTGGTCCTGCTGTGGCAGGGAAATTGGACTAGATAATCTTTCAAGGTCTCTTTCAATCCCTAGTGTTCTGTGATGGTTTCCCTCATCATATTGTTGAGTTTTTGTCAGGACCTGTGTGAAATACCTGTTTCACATCCCTGTTTCACTGACATTCCTTGCATCAGTGCTGGCTGGAGCTTATAGGGCCTGGGGCAGATGCTTGTGCATGGAGCTCGACTGAGCTTTCCACATCCCTGTTCGTATAAACCCCAACATCCAGCTGTGGGATACAAGACGGGGTGGTTTGCACAGAAATGGAAATCTCTTCCCACAGAAGCTGCTGTTCTGTGAGGGGCTGGGCTCTGCCGGTGTGAGATGAGGAGGGTTACCGCTCGGCAACAAAACACTGCACTGGAAGCTCCAGTGGAAAGGGAGCGGAGGGCAAGCAGCACTCAGAACAGCACTGCATGGGGTGAGACACCCAAGGCTCTGTCTTTCCTCTCTGAACGTGGGATTTGAGCTCTCAAGATCTTCCTGGATTTACCCTTAGGATAAATACAGCTACATTCCATGACTTCAGGGCAAACCCACATACATAGAGGTGCCATCTGAGCCACAGGAGTTTGTTGGGACTTGTTTCCCTTCTCAATCAGTTAGATGGTTTCTTGGGCCACAACAACTGTCGAGAAGCTCAAAGGCATCAAACACCAGAGAGGAAAAACCCCAAAAGCTGGGTTTAGGGCTTGCTGAAAGCTGGGGAGTGTGATCTGTCTGGTGAAGAGCAGCAGCTTTTGACTTCCCCGACCGTGGGAAGGTGGAGCTGGCTGTGCCCTAGCAGGGCTTCTGACAGCTTCCTGACAGCTTCCACACTTCGAGAAATGCATTTCTCAAAGTGTCTTTTTCCTTTGTCATTCCTGGAACTTGGTAAACAACAGCTTCTGAAATGGTCTCAGGAATAGCAGCTGCTAATAGATGAAACCTTCACAGAGGAAGAGCCTGCTCTGGGCACTTCATGCAGGTTTGCACAGACTGCCTCAACCTGATGGACTGAACCACTTCTGGTCAAGAGCAGGACCCTGAAGGGAACAGGATATTGGAGTAGATGATCTCCAGGGTTCCTTCCAACCTGTGATTGTGCCCACCACAAGCTTTAGGGGTTCTGTGGAACACTCCCAGTTCTTGTGTCTACAGTGTTTGAGCTGATTTCCTTTCTGGAAATCAAAGCAACTTGACCAGTATGGCAGGACAGGCAAAGAATCCCAGAGTGATTGAGGCTGGAAAAGCCCTCTCAGCTCATCCATCCCAGCACCTAACATCACCCCATCGGCCACACCAAGTCACTAAGGGCCACAGCCAGTCTGTCCTTCAACACCTCCAGGAATGGCAACTCCATCACTGCTCTGGGCAGTCCATTCCAGAGTCTGATCACCTTTTCCATGAGGAAGGGCTTCCTAACATCCAGTCTAACCCTTCCCTAACACCTTCAGGCCCTGCCCTCTTGTTCCAGGCACTGGTTGCCTGGGAGAAGAGCCTGACCCCAACCTGACTACAACCTTCCTTCAGGGAGTTGTGGAGAGGGAGGAGGTCCCCCCTGAATCTCCTCTTCTCCAGGCTAAACACCCCCAGCTCCCTCAGCCTCTCCTCATCAGACTTTCCCTCCAGTCCCTGCCCCAGCCTCGTTGCTCCTCTGGACCTGCTCCAGCCCTTCAATCAGTTTCTTGAAGTGAGAGGCCCAGAACTGCCCCCAGTACTCAAGGAGAGGCCTCACCAGTGCCCAGTACAGGGCGACAGTGACGTCCCTAGTATTGCTGGCCACACTATTGCGGATCCAAGCCAGGATGCCCTTGACTGTGAGGGCCACCTGGGCACCCTGCTGGCTCCTGTTCAGCCAGTTGTCACCCAGTACTGCCGGCTGCTCTCTCTGCCAGGCTGCTCTCCAGCCTCTCATCCCCCAGTCTGTAGTGCTAAGTGAAAGCATCATGTGCACGGTTACATCTGTCTGTTTGCTCTGCACAGAAGGATTGGTGTAACTTTCGTGTCGATGTGTGTGATTCATTTCTCTGGGAACACCAAGCTCAGACAGGTGGGGCAGGACCTGCAGTCTCGGGGCTGTGGGCTTCAGTGTTTTTCCTATTCCTGCTGATTAGCTTCACAGCAGCTTCCCCACACTGCTTGTCATCTCCTTCCAGGGCAGCTGAAGCTGGCAGTTTACTTTGCCAAACCCTTATTCTTTGGAGTGCACCAGGGCTGATCTGTGGAGTCTCCCCTACACCTCTGTTGGGATTTTCTGGATCCTTAGATGCACTTCCACCATCTCCCTCTATTTCTTGGGAGGAGTTCCCCAGTCTGCAGGCGTTTCTCTGTGTGTTGGTTTTCCTCGGCCACATTCAGTGAGTTCACTGGGTCAAGCCATTAATCTGGAGTCTCTCTTTGTTCCTGCAGTGCTGTGAGCAAGCTAATGAGTTCTTTGTTGAGTAAAGCTGGAAAGGGAGGGGGGGCACCTTGATCCCAGGTGACTCCTGTTTTCCTATTAAACCTCTGAGGAATAGAGAGGTGACCTGGTTGCCAATTGAAGTTACTGAGGAAGCATTTCAAAGACACAGCCTGGCCTTCTGGTGGGAGCAGACAATGTCTTGCTACAAGGTGAGCTCCTCGTTCAGATAAAATCCACCCCACGGTGTGGGGCACCGCTTTGTCACTTTGGGGTTTGTGAGTTTGCTGACGCTGCCCTTCACTTTAGATGGACGCTCCGGATGCCATAGTGTGGGCTGTGATCTGGCCTGGGCTCAGCAGCCTCAGAGGAGAGCAGGGCTAAAGGCTTTTTGCCTCTAGTACCCGGTTAGGAGCAGTGGCTGGGCTCTGGCTCTTTGAAGGGTTTGGCTGTAGTGGATTGGTATGGCACTGGGAGTGCTGGGTTCTGTCTAGAACAGCTACAGTGCTTTGAGGTTTCTCTTCTTGTGGCACACCAGCAAAAGCCCAGTACACACTGTCCTGTGGCTTTACAAACCTCCCTCCCTCATTTTCTCCTCTCCACAAGGTGTAGAAGGGCTAATACATGGAGGGGTCTTTCTCTTCTGCACAAAGTATTGAAGGTAGGATAGGTGGAGCCAGCTTTTTGTTCTCTCTCTCTGAGAAATCTCTAGTGAGATTCTAATTTAGCTAAGGAGAGATCTGTGGGGCTTTTCCCCACAAAGCTCCTTCTCAAGTGCTGAAGGTACTGAAGACTTTGAAGACAACTGGATGGACTTTTCTGTGGCTGAACCCCACTGTGGTTCAGTGGATCTCTGTTTATATTGACTAAATGTCTTTAGCCAGCCTCTAAGATGCTCTGAAGTGATGGAGAGGAGCTTTTAGGGTCCCGGAGTTTGCAGCTATGGACAAGAAACACTAATGAATCAGTAAATAGCAAAGAGCTCATCATCAGAAAGCTGGTGCTGGGCTGGGTCTGTAACTGGGTACCTTGTACAATGCTGACTCTGTCTAGAAAATGCTTGGGTTCTGCTTCCATTTTCTATCTTTCTCTGGTTGTGCTGTGAGTTGTCACTCTGCTTTGCGGGGGATCGCTCCTGCACCAGCCCTGTCCTGCTGCCGGTAGATGGGGCAGTTGGAGGCTGGCAGTGCTGAGAAAAGAACAATCAGCACAATAAAAACTGAAATCACAGTGAGGATGTGAAGGGGCCTTTGCTGTGCTCTGCAATCACCACAGCAGTTTTGCCTGGATCATAATCTCTGCTCTCAGTTCACTTCCAATCGCTCATTAAAAACCGGCATGAGAGTTTAATTCTTGCTGCTTTTCCCTTGCATCAGTTCTGCGCTGGAGGCTGGGTGAGGCCAACCGTGACTCGGGCTGAAAGGAAAGAGAGAGAGATTCACTTGGTTTGGTTTTCTTTTTTAAGTGAGTGATCCTTCTGTTGCATTAGAGCCCCTCAGATTTGAGTCTAGGAGCAGGAACAGACAACTGGAGGTATGAAATGCGTTGTGACAACAGGCACTTGTGCGATCGCAACTGCGGGAGGATCTAAGGCGCAGCCTTCAAAGCAGCTGGTCATGGGCTGGGGGCCAACAGCGGTTTCCTTTGCACAGGAACAATTTGAAATGGCAGGAGAATCTGCATTTAGCTGTTGTGTTCCTTGCTAGTTTTAAATCTCCACCGCCACTCGTGCTGATCTATGTCCTCTGCTTTAGCGCTCCCGTATAAATCACAAGCTTTTCCGAGAGAGAGTCAGTGATTTTCTTGAGAGCTTCATTGTGTGAGCGCCCCTTAACCCTTCACACAGCGCTGCCTCCTTTGTTTAATGACAACAAGCACTTGCAGCTCGTGGCTTTGGTCAAAACCAAATTTCAGGACATTCCACTTTCTTGTATAAATCTCTTCTCCATTAGATTTATCCTCAGCACTCCTTTCCCTCCTGCAACAGAACATTCGAGAGACCCCAGGCTGCAATTTTCCTTCAGCCCAGACCGAATCACCAAGCAGATGTGCTGTGATTTCACTGTGGCAACTGGCTGGCTCCAGCAGAATTTAGCAACGAGAGCTGTGTCCAGTATTAGCAAACCCACATGGCAGCGGGAATGTCGCTGTTGGAGTCAACTCCGCTGGTCATTTGAGAAGCCCCAGCTGAGGCCGTCACTCCTTTTTCCGTTTCGGCTGATTTACTGCACCAGTGTGTGATTGTCTGGGTAAGAGCAACCGGAGCAGCTCTTGTGTTCACGCTCAGAATAAAGAATTAAAACCAAAATGAGCTGCCATAAAACTCCGCTGCTTTTTCTGCCCTTGGAACCGTTCCCACATGTTCATTAGCTTTGCAGAGCAGCGCTTTGTTCGAGAGCAGAGAGCCCAGGCAGGCAGCACGTGCGGCATGCAGAGATGATGTATCTTGTCAATATAATTTAGTGCCCTATTTCAAGGTAATTTTATCAGAGCAGTACAGCTGCACATGGGAATCACGGCGCTAAATCGCTTCAGAGGGAGTGGGAGTTGTGGTGGCATTGCAGCTCAGCACCTCCGCGGACCCCTGTGCACGGGAGCCCTCTGGGCAACGGGACCTGCCGTGGGTATCTCAGCGGGGCTGAGTGGCCGCAGCGTGGCCATCCTCTGACCGGTGTGGCTGCTCTGGGGAGGGCTGTGGCTCGCAGCCCTGCAGCTTCAGTCACTATGGCAACGTTCCCCAGCCCTGCGGGGAGGAGCAGGCAAAGAGAACCATGGCTGCCTTGTCATCATTTAGTGGTTCACCTGCCCTTTCTTCTCTACCCCCACAAGTCCCTGAAGTGCAGGGCAATGGGGAGCCTAAACCCCAAGGGGCAGCTTTGGCTCTGACAGGCAACGTTTTAATGTGGACTGTGGGTGGCTGGTGGTGCCTGATGGGGGTTTTGGTTCAGTGACCCCAATACAACGTGATGCAATGCCTTTGCCTTCTACACTCTGGCATTTACCATGCTGAGGGAATGTGCACCTGGAGGTCTGTACATAAGCAGATGCCGGGAGTCTGTAGCGTGAAACAAAGGTTTGATCTTGAGGGGCTTTGGTGGTGAGAATGTGAAAGGAGATGCTGTGAGTTCTTCTGAAGGAGGAGCTCATGGGTGCTATGAAGGACCTTATAGAGATCTGAAAGGGGCCGCTCAGAAGGCTGGAGAAGGCTGTTCCCAAGGGCTTGGAATGCTAAGATAAGGGGTCGTGGTTTGAAGCTAGAAAAGGGCAGAGTGAGGCTGGACAGGAGGAGTTAAAGCTCTTGAATCTGAGGACGTGGGATCGCTGGTTGCCTAGAGAGGGGGTGTAGGCCCCATCCCTGTAGCCATTCATGATCAGGCTGGCTGAGGCTCTGGGCAACCTGACATGGTGAGTGCTAGCCCTGCTTGTTGTAGGGGGGTTGAACTGGATGTCCTTTGGACAGTTTGTGATTCTATGATTGAAATGGAGAATCTGATGCAGCCACTTGCTGGTGGGGCTAAGCTGATATCTAATGGATGCCCTTGCTTCTCCCCTGCTGCTTTTCTCCTTTGTGCCGGTAACATCACTTGTCCGCTCCTAGAGAATCTCAAACACCACCCACACCTCCAAAAAACACCAAAGCAACAAGAAAACTCACAAACAAACTGAGAAAAGCGGCTCTTTTCTGGCTGTTTAGCTTTGCAATCAGGTTCATGCTGACAAACAAAGGTGTCAGGGCTGTGCTTGTGCTTTTCTTATGTTCTTCCTCCTCCAGGAAATGCTGTGAAAACATGCTCTGATCTAAGTAATGAAAAAGTCCAGTTATTCCTGAGCAAGGGCAGAGGACACTGTACGTGCGTCACTGCTTACACCCGTGGCCCAGCACTATGTGGATGATGGAGCAACTGCCTCATCCAGGTCTCTTGTGTCCCAGCTCTAAGACCTTGAGCTTCTCGGCTGTTGGAGTCACTGGGTTTGTTAACTCTCCTGAGTTTGGGGGGGAGAAGCAACAATAACAAAAAACCCCCAAATTCTTCCCAAAGCCTCTTGCCAGCATCACAGAGAATGTGGGAGAAAGTTGCTGTCCCAGCTTCAGAGACATGGACTGAGCTGAATCCTCTTCAGCCCACTCAGCCTCTCAACGTGGGTGTTGAACCATAGCAGCTGCTGTGCTGTGTCAGACTGAGGGTCTGTGGGGACCACAGTCATGTCTCCAGGAGAAGCCTCATGCCTCTCCTGAACAGTTCCCAGAAAGCTGGACTTGGGATGACTCGGGGTTTTGTATTCAGGAACGCCTCAAATTGTCCTCACACACGTGCCACCAGCTATTGGGTTGTGCAGCCAACTTTGGTAAAGTCAGCCAGTGACGGCCTGGAGAGGTCCTGCCTTGGCTGGGGCCTGGCATCTGCCAGCTTCACTTGTACAGGACCCACCTGGTCCTGTACCAGCAAGGCAAGACTTTGCTCAGGACACGTGTTACGTTCCCTCTCAATCCTTGCTTCCCACAGAGCAGCGTCCCAGCATGTTCATCTTCCCCACGCCGGGAGGTTGTTCTGTGCTTTCGATTGTCCTCATGGTCTTTACGAGCAGGAAAACACTGAAGGGCAGGAATGACCTGTGCTGGGATTCCTCAGCATGAAAAGTTCCACCTTAAATTGTCATGGGGTGACACAAGATCCCTGCTGCAGCCTTCTTCTGGCGATTGCTCTCTGCTTCCCAAATGCCGGAGCTTTGGCTGGTCTCGTCTCATACAAACTTTCCTCCTTTCTCACAACAGCTTCCTTCCCTGGTCACCACCACAGGCAGGAGGTTCCGTAGGGAGCAGCCTGGCTGCCCTGTGTCAAGACAGAGGGCACCACCAGTCCAGCACTGCTGAAGGCACCGCGTGGACCTTGGCAGCTCCTTGTGACGAGGCTGGCAAAGAGCTGCCCCGGGGCTTTGCAGCTGAGCTGTGGCAGCTCGGGCTTATCCTCGAAGGAAGTTGGGAGCCGCAGTGTGACATTTGCTGCAGCCGTTGCTGAGCAGCAGAAGGAGCAGCAGGAGGATCCCAGCCCAGCTCTGGGAGGACTGTGCATCCGGCACGTCACGAGCGCATGGGCGAGTCTCCTGTGTGCTGCTCGCACAGAGCTGCCGGCCCTTTGATAAATTCTCTGTTTATTCTGGGATTCTCTCTCGTTAGTGCGACGTAATTAATCTCCAGACAGGACCATCTCCCGTTCCTAGCTTGTGCAGTCCTGCTCCTCTGGAGCAGAGCGACGCGGTGAACGTGGTTCTGCTGACTCATGTGGAAAGAGAAAACAGCATTTAGGCAATTAAGCGGCTCTTCCCACTCACTGTTTTCACTCATCTGTTGGACTGGGGAATCTTTGATCTCGACCCGTTTGCCTCAGACCTTCTGTGGGGTCCAAACTGAGCAGAACTGGGAAAAGCAGGTCACAAATGGAAGAGGAGGGTACCCGGTGGATGCTACCCATGAGTATCAGCCACTCTGTCAGTGCTGTGCTGTGCAGAGTGACCCCTTCCAGAGTCAGTCACGAGCAAGCTAATTAAAGCTCACATCAGGCTGGGGCACTTGCAGAAGCTGCAGTGTCTTGCAGGAGCCCGTGGCAGAGCTGCACGTGTCTGCCACCCCGCTCCGTTGGCTTAAATATTTAATACCCTTTGCTGGTGGGGATCCTTTAAAGCCGAGTGGGAGAGTTCACGCCTGTGCGAGTTTCGAGCCAGGTTGGGGTTTGTTCTCTGCAGTTTGGCTGCCCAGAGGGCACCTTGTGCTGGGGCAGCATGAAATATTGATCACGAACCAGTCGAGGCTGGTGCGAAGGAGGCCTTGTGGGAGGGGGGTGCTGGGTTCCAGCAACATGATTTTCCAAGGTTTAGCTGCTTGCAGAACTGCTCAGCAGCACAAGGCTGGGTCGTTGGCTGAATTCCGGGTGTTTGTCTGCCTGCTCTGTGTTCAGCTCGTGGGCTCTGTGGGTTTCCTTCTGCATTCACTGGGATTGCAGCATCTAGGTCAAATCTAGATTATCCCTTTTTCCATGGAACGTGAGGCCAGCTCAGCACCCCGGGCCCAGCCTGTCTGCTGTGCTTTTCCCTGGGCTCTGCAGAGCCTGTTTGATTGTTTTAATTGCTTTCTTTTTTATTAAATCTTTTTCTCACGGGAAGCAGCGGGCAGGGCAGTCCAGGGCACCTCGACGGCTATAGAGGATCTAGGGTAATAGAGGATTCTGTGAAGGTGGTGGGTTTCTTAAACCTTAGAAGCCTCGCTACAAGCTCACTGAGATTTCCAGCTGATTCTATAGGGGTGCCCAGATCTCCTTTTCCATTCATCTGAATTTTATGTTACTCAATTTGAATCCAAACCCGTGTGAATTAAGCTGCCTCTAGAAGAGATTCTATATAAGTTGCGCCTCCGGGCTTGGGTGAACTTTCATTTGAGCAGGGTGAGGTTGGGTTGGTAGTTGGACTTTATGATCTTAGAGGCCTCTTCCAACCTTGATGATTCAGTGATTCACAGAATCATTGAATGTGTTGGGTTAGAAGGGACCTCCAAAGGCCATCTAGTCCAACACCCCTGCAGTGAGCAGGGACACCCTCAACTATATCAGATTGCCCAGACCCTTGTCCAGCTTTCCCTTGAATATCTCCAGGGATGTGCCTCAGCTCCCTCCCTGGGCAACCTGTTCCAGTGTTCAAGCCCCTCCTTCTTCCTAACAGCCCATTTCATTCTGCCCTTCTCTGATGTGAAACCGCTGCCCCTTGTCCTATCACTCCAGTCCTTCATAAACAGCCCCTCTGCAGCCTTCTTGTAGCCTCCTTCAGGGACTGGAAGGTCACTATCAGGTCCCCCCCAGAGCCTTCTCTTCTCCAGGCTGAACAACCCCAGCTCCCTCAGCCTGTCTCCAGAGCAGAGGGGCTTCAGCCCTATGAGCATTTTCATGGCCTCCTCTGGACCTGCTCCAGCAGGTCCCTGTCCTTTCTGTGCTGACAGCTCCAGAGCTGGATGCAGGACTCCAGGTGAGGTCTCACCAGGGCAGAGCAGAGGGGCAGAATGCCCTCTCAATCTGCTGACCATGCTGCTTTTGATGCAGCCCAGGATGTGATTTGCCTTCTGAGCTGCAAGCACCCACTGTCTGCTCATGGCCAGCTTCTTACCCACCAGCAGCCCAAGTCCTTCTACTCAGGCTGCTTCTTCTCACCTCCTCCCCCAGCCTGGATTGGCAGTGAGGGCTGTTCTGATCCAGGTGCACTTGATTCTGTTTCTTCTGTGCAAGTCCCAGTTTCAGAAGCTGCCAAAGCAGCTCCCACACTGGACAGGGGGAACCCCAGCACCCAGAGCTGTGCAGGATAATCTCTCTTGTCTGGAGCTGGTCACAGAATCACAGAATGTTGGGGGTTGGAAAGGACCTCGAAAGATCATCATAGGATCATCATAGGATCATAGGATGTTAGGGGTTGGAAGGGACCCAAGAGATCATCGAGTCCAACCCC
>JAOXOE010033704.1:0-10012 GCA_028565055.1 Phoeniculus purpureus
CCGCGGCTAGCTCTCGCCTCGGCTAGCTGCCGGTTACAGGAGCGGACCCGGCGAGGCCCCTTCGCTACCCCCCCCACCAAGGGAGGGGGGAAGAAACACGAGTCTGAAAGCCCCGTGCCCGGGCTGCCTGCCCAGCTGGAAAAGAGGACCAGGACCTCGCTCCCTGGTCTTTTATACCATCCTGACCACGGGACTTTGGGAAAGGTCACTCCCCCTGGGACAGTTCCGGGGGGGAAAGTCCTCTTAAAGCAACAGGATGTTTTCTTTTCTTCATAAAAGCACAAACCTGTAAGTCGAAAATTCTGGGAATTTTCAAACCACAATATCCAGAGATCCCCCACCCTCAGATTCAACAACGTTTTGCTCCTGTCCAGCCTCAGTCTGCCCTTTTCCAGTTTCAAATCATGACCCCTTGTCCTATTGCTCCTTGCCCTTGGGAACAGTCTTCCCCAGCCTTCTGACAGACCCTTTCAGGGATTGGAAGGTTGCTATAAGGTCGTCTTGGAGTCTTCTCCTCTTCAGGCTGAACAACCTCAACTCCCTGAGCCTGTCCCCAGAGCAGTGGGGCTCCAGCCCTCTGATCATCCTCGTGGCCTCCTCTGGGCTTGCTCCAACAGGTCCTCATCCTTCTGGTGTTGGGCACTCCAGAGCTGAATGCAGGACTCACAGGATGGGCTGACTGCTCTCCCCTGACTGAGCAGATACCCTGAGCTTTGTTCTCTCCTCTTTCTCATTGTGTCAGCCTGGCTCCATTTGCTCCACACATTTCAAACTTCGCTCTGAAGACAGACTTATTAATTTCCTGTAGGCTTTTTCTCCGATGCCTCTTGCTGCAGTGGCTGAACGGTTCACAAATCCAATCTGGCTGTTTTCTTGCCACCTCAGTGAGATAAGAGGCAATTATTAACCCTTGTTTTCTTCTGAGGAAGTGAGGAACAATGTGATTACACTTACAATTACTCACTGAGTTTGAATACCCAGGTTAGGACACCTCAGACCTGAGATTTCAGGGTGTTTACCTGGATTTAGCACTTTATATTCAAAATGCAATTTCCTCCAAATTCAGCTGAGGCTGGGAATATTGGACATATTTGCTGACCAGTGGCCAGGGTCTCAGTCTGGTGCCTGGAAAATGAGGACTACACAAGCAGTGGCCACCTGCAGAAAGTAGGAGTGGAGCTAATTGGATGAAAAAGCTGATTCCCCAGAGAAGGTAATTATTTTAGACACCCGAAGCGGGAAGAGAAAGTTAAACCAGACAAGTAGGTACCTACATGTTCTCTTAAGCACCTTAAGTCTCGGCAGCCCTTCCGCGCAGCACAGCTGAGAGAAAAAACCTGAGATCAAGACTGATCTCCTAAATCCCCCCTCTCTCTGGGCTACCTCATGAGCTTAGCAATTGCATCTATCTGTGCTCCTAATTTGCTCTTCTCTGTGCCAGCATGTTCAAGGAGTAAGAGGCTGCTGAGATTGGAGCAGCCTTGCCTGGAGGATTTACCAGGGAACACCAGAGACAGGTTTGAATCTCTTGGCAGCCCGATGGGGTTTATGCACACACTCCCTAACTCTGTTTGGTTTTACCCACCAGGCTTATCAACAGCTAGATGTAGATAAACTCAAACCCCAGTTAAATACAAATTCTTCAACTGGATTCATCCTTTTGACAGCCTTTTGGAAATATTAACGTGATAGAAAAGGAAAGGCTGATGAGGAGAGACTGAGGGAGCTAGGGGTGTTGAGCCTGGAGAAGAGGAGACTCAGGGGGAACCTTCTCCCTCTCTACAACTTCCTGAAGGGAGGTTGTAGTCAGGTGGGGGTCGGGCTCTTCTCCCAGGCAATCAGAACCAGGACAAGAGGGTAGAGTCTGCAGTTGTCAGAGGGTTATGTTGGATGTTAGGAAGCCCTTCCTCATGGGAAGGGTGCTCAGACCCTGGAATGGAGTCCTTTCAACATCCCTGGAGATGTTGAAGGACAGCCTGGCTGTGGCCCTTAGTGCTCTGGTGTGGCTGCTTGGAGATGTTAGGTCCTGGGATGAGCTCCATGATCTCAGAGGGCTTTTCCAGCCTCAATAATTCTGGGATTCTGTGAATAGTCCTTCAGCAGGACTCATGGATTGCATTTCCCAACAAAAGCCAAATCCTATGCCATTCCTTTATTTACAGCTCATCTTTCTAGCTTTGAAAACAAGAGAAAGCATAGAAGCCAAGAATCTTGTCCAGAAAACACTACCTTTTCTCAGTGAACATGGTATTTTAATCTGTAAACTACCTTGTCCGTATGTGCAATACAAACAGCAGTAATTGATTATTGACTTCATGATTTGCTTAGTGTAAGACATGTATTGATTAATAATGCATTAAGATTATTATAACCACACCAGAATCACAACGAAAATATCACAATCCAGTGTTGTTAGCATCTTAGAAATAGAAGCAATGCTAGGAAAATCATCATTACCTAATTACCAGACAAATAGTGATGAGTTCTGCAAAACCGATGGGCCTGAGTAGTCTGTTAGAAGGTATAATGTAAATTCTTCCTTTACATTGGTACCAACTGCACAAGTGAGTCTGGGAAATAGGTTTTTCTTATCATTATCCTTCCCCTTCTTTTATTCCTCTCCTTGTCAAACTATGTAGTGGTGTGGAATAGAACCATAGAATGGTTTGGGTTCGAAAGGACCTCAAAGATCATCTAGCTTCAACCTCCCTGCTATGGGAAGTGGAAAAACTGTTCTTTGAATCTTCTCATTAAAAAGAAAGACAAAGCTATAAGCAACTCAAAATAAAGGCTTTTACTAAAATAAATAGGATGGAGTTTCTTGCAGCCACAGCCTGGACTGAAGAGCTCCAACAATCCCCAGTTGCCTCCTCATCCCATAGAGACTTTGCTTGTGTTTTCTTGCTTGACATCAAGGTGAACTTCCCTGAGAATATGAGTTTTCAGGTTCCTCCTGCTCATAGGGAGATGGTTCTTGGCTGTTTCCCACATTCTCAGGTCATGCTATAGACAAGGTGGGACAGCCAAATCAATTGGAAAACATTTTGATGTAATGGGGGTGATCAACTGTCCCTTCATGGGGCTTCCCCAGGGGAAAAAAATCAGTGTCCAGGTGTGAATTACCGGAGGCCAAGTCACAGACTGGGTCAAAGCCTCCAAGCTCTTGGGTAGCAAAGGGAGCAAAGGGAAATGAAAGGATTTTGTTTTCCTGGTTTGAAGGTCAAATCTCGTGAACAACCCCAATCCCTGATAAATAATCAATGTTTATTTCAAAGGCACCAAGAGAGATGAGGTTTGCTAATGCTGATTGCTAATGGAAACTCCCAGCACTGTCAGCTTCCTGTGCTGGGCTATGAGTGATGTGAAGACTGTGTGTCAGGCAGGCTATTTTTCTTCAGGTTTCTCTACGAGTATTATTATTATAACTGATCAAAACAAAAGTCTTTGGAAGGGAAGAGGGAAGGAAGAGTAATGGTGAGGGATCTTTCCATTTGTCTTGGGTTCTGCTCTGTTTTCCCAGTCTATTGCCCTCAGATTTACTTGGAGATAGAAATGCCAAAAAGATGCAGAAACCTAGACAATATTTGAGGACAATTTTCATTTTTTTTTTTAATATTGTGGGGGTTTTTTGGGTAAAACAAAAATAAGAGAAATTAGTTGGCTTGTGTGTGTCAAAGAAATCCACACAAATCCAAGGTCAAGTCTTTTTGTTGTGCAAAGCCTGTCACTCTGCTCTCCTGGCATCACAGACTTTGAGGGGTGTTTGAGACAGAACAATATCCCACTGATGATATCTCACTGGAATCATGGATTTCTCGTCCTTGTCCTCAGGTCCAGCAGCAAAATGCATCCAGCAAAGGCTTAGAGAAGAGCCCAATATGAGATTCCTTCTTGTCATGAAGAAATGATGCTGAATTCCTGAGCCACGGGGATTGCCCACTCGATGAAGCAGCAATCTGAAGGGCTAAGTAGTCCCTAAGTCAAAGTCCGTTTTGAAGAAAACATTCTTTGGGCTTCTGTCAGGCTCTTTTGTCGAAACTTTTCCATTAGCAACCTGGTTTCAGGAGGCTTTAAGAAAATATGAAACCAAGAGGAGTTTTTATCACGCTGTCACCAGGGTGCTTTGTCAAACTTCTTCTACGAGCGCAGGCAATACACGACTTGCTCCTACATTATTTCCCAGTGAAAAGCAAAAATGGCTTTATGGATCTTTTTTTTTTTTCAAGGTGGGTGGAGGGATGTGAAAAGGAACAGTTGTAGCCACTGATATGTGAAGGCGGGCTCTAAAGAGTAGAAGGAGAAATCTGCTTTTAAGCTATAAAAGACCCTACAGGAAATGGTCAGGATGGACACAAAGTGCTTTCTGATAAATAGACCCTGGAAAAGATGAATGGTGAGAAGATGCCTGAGATGAGACCACATCTGGAATATTGTGTCCAGTTCTTGGGCCTTCAGTTCCAGAAGGACACAGAGCTGCTTGAGACAGTCCAGTGCAGAGCCACAAAGATGATGACAGGAGTGGAGCATCTCCCTGATGAGGAAAGGCTGAGGGAGCTGGGTGTCTTGAGCTTGGTAAAAAGGAGACTGAGGGGTGACCCCATGAATGTTGGTCAATATGTGAAGGGTGGGTGTCAGGAAGATGGAGCCAGCCTCTGCTCAGTGGCACCCAATGACAGGACAAGTGGCAATGGGTGTGAGCTGGAACCGAGGAGATTTCACATCAGTCTGAGGAAGAACAACTTCTTGGTGAGGGCATCAGAGCACTGGAAGAGGCTGCCCAGTGGGGTTGTGGAGTCTTCTTCTCTGGAGACGTTTAAAACTGCCTGGCCATGTTCCTGTGCAACTTGATCTAGGGGATCCTGCTGTGTCAGGGGTATTGAACTGGATAATCTTTCAAGATCCCTTCCAATCCCTAATGTTCTGTGATTCTGTGAATTCCAGCTCTTATCTAACAGATTATCAGAAGTATCAGGTTCCAAAAATCTTGAAGAAGCAGATTCAGGTCTTACATTCCCTCAATTCTGGAGATTATTATTTGGTACTGAACTGTCAGTGAATAGTCAGTCCGTGATACACAACAGTCAGTGACAATTTCTGATTATTTCAGATTCAACACCACCAGCGTCTCACTGCTTGTTACTCTGAAACCTGCTCTCACAGCACTCATGAGCAAAGGGACACCATGATCAAAAATCTGAGCCCTCGTGCCTCTGCAATGAATGTTTTAAGACATCTGAAAGCAGGAGCACATTGGGAATTTCATAGTCACTCAGCCTGTCAAAACTCCCAGTACATGCAGTTACACAGATCTGTGTCATGTTAAAAGTAGTGTTTGATCGTGCAGTGATTAACATTGTCATCAGCAACTGCACACACAGGGAAAATAATCAACAATTAAGGGGTTTGTACATTGGGTGGTCAATCCAGGACAACATAACTGGGTCTTTATTTTCCTCATGCTGCTTCAGTCATCTTCCAGAACACTATTTCCCTTCAGAAGAAGAGTCCATCAAGAACTCAAAGGTACTTCATTTCTTCCTGGTGATGGTACCTGTTCTTTCTAAAATCAGCAAAACCAGTGATCATTTTAGTGAAAACTAAGTGGATCTGAGTGTTTGTTGTTGTATTTTACTTGGATATAGGATGTCACAACTGTCCTTCGAGGCAGAAACAAGAGAACTTATTTTGAACTCAGCCTGGGTACAAACCTGCCTCTAACTCATTCCACCATTCCCATAATATCCTGCTTTCCAGCACAGTAACTGCCCTTTGCTGTATCATTTCTATCCTAATTGCACTGAAGAGCGATGACAAAACCAGAGACTGCAGTTTCGTTCCCTGATGAAACCCATTTTAAGCTGAAATAATGGTTCCAATTCAGCTTAATTCTTCTTTAAAGTCAAAAGTGCTTTCTCAGTCATGAACTGTGGTGAGATTTATCACAGCACTTCTGCACAAAGGCTAGTACTTCACGTCTAGGAGTGGACTTGCAGGATGGACTAAGGTTTCTATTCAGGACACACGGTCCTATCTCATGCCAGCTGAGAGGGTGAGTTGTTTGTATTTGGCTTTTACAGGTTTTTTGACCAATAAAGCTTTAGGAAAGAAGAATTATAGAGTCACAGAAGCATAGGAGTGGAAGGGACCGCTAAAGGACATATACTCCAACCCCTGACAACAAGCAGGGCCATCATTCACTAGACCAGGTACCCAGAGCCCCATCCAGCCTGACTGTCAATGGCTCCAGGGATGGGGCCTCCACCCCTTTCTGTGCAGCCTGTTCCAGGGATCCCCCCACCCTCAGATTCAAGATCTTCTGCCTCCTGTCCAGCCTCATTCTGCCCTTTTCCAGCTTCAGACCATGACCCATCATCCTGATGTTCCCTGCCCTTGGGAAAAGTCTTCCCCAGCCTTCTGACAGCCCCTTTCAGGCACTAGAAGGTCGCTTTAAGATCCTTCTGGAACCTTCTCCTCTCCAGGCTGAACAACCCCAAAAATAAAGCCTTTCTTCTCTCAGCCTCACTCACGTTGCTGAGACAGGTTCTGCTGCTGGAAAGTCGGACTTATATTCCCCTGATTTACTGTCTAGGTAGTCTCATCAGATGCAATGAACTTCCTCAGGTACCATTACAAACAGCTGCTCTTTCAGCACGGGAGGTGTTTCACTTCAAACACAGGTGCTCAGATCCTGAAGAAGTTGAGTCTTTGCCTGAATCAAGAATGAATATGCAGAACAGTTGAAGAGATCTGATTTTCAGTATAGAAAAATGCAAATTGCAGATTTCACGGCAAATGAATTGCCACTCCCTGCTTCACAATTAATCACTCCAACCGTTTCTCCGTCTGCTTTTGCTCCACTTTTATTGTTCCTTTCTTTTCTCTCATACATAGGTCTGCGCTTTTCTGCAGGGAAGCAGTTACCTTTACTCAAACTTGTAAACACAAATCTATAAACTAACAGAATCACTGAACATTAGGGATTGGAAGAGACCTTGAAAAATTATCCAGTCCAGTCCCCCTGACGCAGCAGGATCCCCTAGATCAAGTTGCACAGGAACATGGCCAGGTGGGTTTTCAACATCTCCAGAGAAGCAGACTCCAAACCCCACTGGGCAGCCACTTACAGTGCTCTGTCACCCTCACCAAGAAGTTCCTTCTCAGATTGATATGGAACTTCCTCTGTTCCATCTCATACCTGTTGCCCCTTGTCCTACCATTGGATGACACTGAGCAGAGACCTTTCATATTGATCAACATTCATGGGGTCACCACTCAGTCTCTTTTTTTCCAAGCTCAAGAGACCCATCTTCCTCAGCCTTTCCTCATCAGGAAGATGCTCCACTCCATCATCTTTGTGGCTCTGCACTGGACTCTCTCAAGCAGCTCTGTGTCCTTCTGGACCTGAGCAGCTCAGAATTGGACACAAGATTCCAGATGTGGTCTCAGCAGTGCAGAGTGGAAGGGGAGGAAAATGTCTCTCTATCCACTAAACACACTTATTCTAATCCACCCCAGGATGCCTCTAGAACATGTGGGAACCTATTGCTCCAAATAAACCTCTTTGTCTGAAATTAGCAGAGAAATCGTTCTCCTCTCCAGGTCAGGGAGCTTACCAAAGGAGGCTGATACCACAGCAGAGGTGATGAAGCAGAGGTCCTCCAGCCCAGGCAGCAGAAGAGGCTTCGTGCCAAATGCAACATGCAGTTAGCATTCAAAGTTGGAGAAGCTGGCAGCATCAGAGAGATGTCATTTAAACCTCAGCAAGCACCTGTCAGGCCAGCGGTACCTCTGACATTTATGAGAGAACTCATGGATCAGCACTTCAAACTGCAGCACATGGAGACACTCGCTGTCTCTCCTCTGTTACTTCCTACTGACCTTGCAGTGGCTTTGCCTATGTGATGCTTCTAACCTGCCTTGAGTCCTTCTGGTGCTCAAATTCACTTGACCCTTGCAGCTGAGGCTCTCAAAGTCAGTCAGAAAGGTTCAGTCTTTACAAGGATGAGCCACTAATAATAATGATGAGGGGAGAGAGAGAGAAGAGTGGGATCTTGGCTGGAAAATGAAGGTATGTGGTAATGACCAAGTGCAGTTAAGGCTCAAGTGGTTGAGCAGCTGGCTCAGCACAGCCATCAGGGCAAAGAGGCTGATTTGATGCTCTAACTATCACAGTAATCAATAATTAGGTGCTTGGTATTCAGGGCACATCTTTTCATCTTCGGGGAATAACTGTGCCTGTGCTCAGGAGTTGCTCTGCTAAAGTAGGTGATGCTTTGGTTTGTTAAAGGGTAAGTTGCTTACAGTGCACAAAGTATAGGATGCTTGGAGTTGTTGAAGTCTGGGTCTCCCCGGCTGCTGTAGAGGCTGAGACAAGTTTCTTTTTCATTTTGAGCAAAGGAAAAGCAGTTATGGGAGCACCAAATCTTCACAGGTAGCAAGGCTAGGACTCATGTGGATGGTATCAATGAGCACTGTGGTCTGCTGGCTCTATCAGCTTGTTCACCAGTTCAGATGCCATGCAAGTTCCTATCTGAAAAAGCTTCAAGAGGAAATGGGGTGAAGTTGTGCCAGGGGAGGTTCAGACTGGATCTAAGGAAAAACTTCTTCCCTTTCAGAGAGAGTGGTGGGGCCTCAGAACAGGCTGCCCAGGGAGGAGCTGGAGGCACCGTCTCTGGAGGGGTTCAACAAATGGGCAGACAGGGGGTTTCAGGAGATGGGGTAGTGGTTGGGGGTTGTAGGGCAGATGATTGGACTTGATGATCTTGAAGGTCTTTTCCAACTTTGATGATTCTATGATTCATATTAAAAGCTCTGACAGGTCAATTTGAGGTTTTGCTTTGCCTGTGGTCATATTCCTCTAAATCCTGAGTCACGTTATACCTGAGATGGACCCTGGTCCTACCATGGGAGCTGTTAGATTGCTACTTCCTACTCCACACAGGTTTGTGAGCCCCAAGGCCATGCAGTACAGAGCACTGTTGGCCAAGGAGAAGTAAGGATTTATTTTCTTTTCTACTTAGGAGAAAATTAAACATTTTCTGTGCTTGTAGACGGTGAGTAAATTTTCAATAAAGCTTTCCTGAAGCGTTTTCACCTGCTTTCGAAGAAAAAGAAGCAATCAATAATTCTTTCTGGCTACTGTCTATATTAATGGTGGGAAAAATTGTCCTTATCGGAGTATCAATTACCACAATTAACTGCCTAATGGCCTGACATCCTCTTCTGTGCACAGGACTTTTTACTATTGGCTGCTTTCATTAGAGTTTTTCCTGAAACACGTGAGGTTGCCTTTCCTATAAAGGTAGGAGATTGAATCTTCCATCAGCATCACCTCTGGGGCTTTGTGTTACCTCGGAGAGCACAGGGTGCATAAGAAAGGTCGTTGCTGGAGTCTTGGCTTGACTTTTTGTTTTTTAGGAGGGTTATTATGTGCAGAGTTGACTCTTTCATTTGAAATAATCTGGTCAAGACTTGCAGATGCCTAAAGTCTTAGGAATATCTCTTGGTGAGAAGTTGCTGCAGCCCATTCTCTCCTTCTGCAACCAGGAGGCAGTCAGCATGTTCCTGTCTCCATGACAACAAGCATTTTAAAAATCACCTCAGTGCCAGTTTCAGATGAAGCTTCATCCTAAAGAAGACAGAGGCAAAGGCACAAAATATGTGTATCCAACTCAAGGGGTACCTCGGCTAAAGATGCATGAGCAGGCTGCACTGAAAGCGGCATTCCACGCGAATGTCTTCCAAGTAACTCTGTCTGGGAATCACAGAACCACAGACTGTTAGAGATGGGAAAGAACCTTGAAAGATCATCCAGTCCAATCCCCCTAACACAGCAGGATCCCGACACAGGAACATGGCCAGGTAGGTTTAAACATTTCAGAGAAGGAGACTCCACAACCCACCTGGGCAGCCCCTTCCAGTGCTCTGTCACTCTCGCTGGGAAGAAGTCCCTTCTCACATTGATGTGGAACCTCCTCTGTTCCAACTCACACCCATTGCTCCTTGTCCTATC
>JAOXOE010033705.1:0-10012 GCA_028565055.1 Phoeniculus purpureus
CTGGAGGAACCTCCTGGACTGTGGATGGCTGGCTGAGTAGGTCTTCCAGCAAATACCAGGGTAGTTAAAATCCCCCATGAGAATCAGGGCCTGGAGCTGTGAGGCTGCTGTCAGCTGCCTGTAGAAGGCCTCATCAACTTCTGCATTCTCATCTGGTGGCCTGTAACAGACACCCACGACAGTGTCACCCATACCAGCCTGCCCCTTAATCCGCACCCACAATCTCTCAACTATCTTTTCATCTGCCCCTGGATAGAACTCAATACATTCCAGTTGCTCTCTCATGTAAAGCGCCACCTCACCTTGCTGATCTGTCCCTCCTGAAAAGGACATAGCCATCCATGACCACATTCCAGTCATGCCAGCTGTCCCACCAGGTCTCTGTAATTACCACCAGATCATAATCATCTGACTGGATACAGATTTCTAACTCGTCCTGCTTATTCCCCATGCTGCGTGCATTGGTGTAGAGGCATTTCAGGGAGCGAGCTGAGCGCTCCAATTTCACCCTAGGACAGTGAGAGGCCACCTGGTTTTCATCAAGACCAGAGCTCTGTCCCACCTTTGCGCACCTATCAACTATCCCACCTACCTTCGAATCTAGTTTAAAGCCCTTTGAATGAGCCCTGCCAATTTCTGCCCCAGAACCCTTTTTCCCCTCTGAGATAAACTTCTCCCATGTGTACCCATCAGATCTGGTATTTTACAGAACCACTCTTTACCAAAGAACCCAAAGCCCTGCCTGTAACACCAGTCATGTAGCCAGGCATTAACAAACTGAGTCCTTCTATTCCAGCCCATGTCCTCACCCCAAAATGGAAGTAATGAAGAAAATACAATTTGTGCCCCAGACTCTTTTACCAAACGTCCCAAGGCCTTGTAGTCTTTTTTCATTCCCCTCAGTCTTCATAATACAGCTTTCACCACCTGTCTGGATGATCACCAGGTTAGGGAGCATCGTAGCAATATCCCTGATTCGGGCTCCAGGTAGACCGCAGACTTTCCTTTGATGAGGGTCAGCTCTGCACATTGTGCCCTCAGTCCCTTTCAGAAGCGAGTCTCCAATAGCTAGGACCCTTCTTTTCTTCGTGGAAGATGTCATCATATTACTGGAAGATTTCCCAGATTTATGCGACCTTGCTAGGACCTCCAGTACAGGTTCCCTGTCCTCTATATCCTTATTAGACCAGCTATCTTGCAGTAGGGGCTTATGTCTATTACTCAGTGGCAACTAGGGAGGTGAGGCAGGCAAGGGTGGTGCTTGCCTTCTGCCACAGCCCTGCACTTGGCTCTGCTCACCCCTTCTACTTGGGCTTCTGTCTTCCATCTGAGAGACGCAGCCTACATGGGCCCCGTGTTTCTGGCTCTTATTTCACTGTTGTCCAGACTGGCTTCACCAGTCTACCTCGATTTCAGCCTCTATAATTCTCCTGAGCCTTTCTACTTCCGCTTGTAGCTTTTCAACCTCATCTTGCAGCTGTGCAGCTCGGTTCAGCCTAGCTAATACTGGGGCTTTTTTTACATTCCTCTGAGCTGATGAGTACTGAAGAAATGTTGCGACAAATATGTTTCAGGTTAATTGTACATTACTGAGGTTTAATTTTCAAAGCTTTGACTTATTGCCTTTTGCCTTAATTGAAAGTCCCCTGATTGACCTTTCTACTGCTAACAGTTTTATAAAAGCCTTTCATTCTCTGCTACTCACCCACACTAACGGGGCTGTGCCTTTCAGATCTCTACTTTGAGTATCTAGAATCTCTACTTTGAGATTTTCCATTGTGGCAGGTGCTTGACTGCAAGCATGAATCTCTCAGTTTTACTGGATCTTCTCTACTTCCTGCCCTGTTTCCTGAGCAGTTAACCATCTTTGCTTCCCTCTCCACAGTCAAGCTCTCTGCAATTATCGGCTGTATACACTGACAGTCCTTACTTCCTCTGAAGTATTTAAAACGAATTTAAATGTTATTTAAAAGCTATTTGTGTAGATATTTTTTCAATATATCTCAACTCTCACTGTTTCTATCCATCTTTGAGAGAAAATTACTTGGAATTTCACTCTCAAGACTAATTTTGAATGATTGAGGAAGCTATGCTTCCCCATGGCAACTGAAAGGACATCTTGATGGCCATGAACTGATGATGAAAAAACAGCACCACATCGGAAATCAAACTGATATTCTCTACTTCTCCCTTCAGTTTACAGTTCAGATTGGAGGTAGGACTAGGAAACAGATACAGTGTTAGGAGCAACACTGGTGTTTACCCCATACATTTTCACCAGATTTTTTGGACGTGCTCGCCAATACTAAAGGCACTTCCCATTCTATGTGTCTCCCAAGATACATTGCTAAGGGATAGACTGTGGACACATGCTGAGATCTGCCACAAGTAAAGCTTTAACAGTTATTTTGGTCTAGTTATTAGCAGATTGCTAATATGAAACTGCAATGCATTCTTGGCCATGAAAAAATACAATCTGTCTACTAGTCCCAAATACAGGTTCTAGGATTAGCCATCTTAGACAACCAGGAAACTGTAATGATGAGGCACCTGTCTGTGCTGAGAATTCAATGTAGTACTTGTAATTTCAGGAAGTAGTTATTTCTCTGATAAGAAGATTCTTCCAGGTAGGAAACTTTGTATGGGTTTGTACTGGTTTTCTGCAAAAAACAAATAGTTTTCAATGTATATCACAATTATAAAGTCATGCCGCTTGCAATAGGGTTGAGTTTTGCCACATAGCTCTCACACATCATATTCCCATATGCCTCATAGTCAAATAACTCAGGTGCAGAGTAAATAATTACAGAAGCCAGTTGGTAAAAAGAAGAACCTAGTCAGCTGCAGACAGGTGCAGCCCCTGGATTCAAGTAGGAAAAGAAAGTATGGAGGTCTTTAGAAGATAAGAGCTATCTGGAAATAAGGAAACAACGTCAGCAAATGATTCTGTGATTTCACGGGGATTTTCTTGTGGGAAGTCAATAAGAGGCTGCAACAGGTTCCATTACACACAAATAGAGCAGCTGAAGCTAAGGAGTGCAGCAGATTGAAAAATATTACCCATCAGTTGCTGTTATTGTCATATTTGTGCAGCCCCTGGGGTCCAAAACTCAGATAAGCAAGAACTCTTTGCCACCATCTACTGATGAACTGGGGGAAGAGACATAGTTAATTTTCCCAGATAATGACAAGATGGATACTCTGGAGTTTTGCTTACCGCTGATTAAAAGACACGTATAAAATAAATCTAACTCAATCATTATCTTCACAACACTTCTAGGAAACAAAGAGTTAGTTCTTGTGTCACTGGATTACATAGGACAGAAATTCTGGTGTGGGGGAAAAAAAAAAGAATAAAAGCACTTGATTTTCAGCTTATTCCTTCTATTTTGTAGTGGGCTGAAGTCCTCAAAGCGAGACTGGAGAATGAAGTTGTCCTGTACGTGGAAAGAAATAAAGAGCTGAAAAGATATCTTCATTCAGTACCAAAGGAATTGTAATTACTGCAGGAGAGAGAAAACCCAAAAGAGAGAAATCCCAAACTTGTGTGGGATATGTGACGTATCCTGGGCAATAGACAGCGTCAGCAAGGTGCTGGAAGCCACAAGAGAAGGGTGCAGTGGTGCAAAGAGTACATTACCCCAAAAGGACACAAAAGCACAGGGACAACACGACAAAGGACTACGAGATGGCTGTTTGGAATCCACCCTTCCTGTCCAGCCAGAGCCAACAGATATCACCAAGACAAACATGTCCTGTTGAGGCCACCTGGGGAAATTGCCACATTTCCCTAGGTTTGTGTGGAGTGTCTGAAGCCCACATTTCCTTTAGTGGAAATCTGGATTTCTTGATGCCAACAATTTCTTACAGAAACTAAGTCACTCTGTAAGTGTGTCGGCGCCTTACCCTATTGAGTTGCCCAGCGTGCAACTCCGTGGAGGTAGTCTTACAGGAAAAAGAAACTCATATGTGCAATATCTGGGCAAGCATTTCTAGGACAAATGTCTCTTTTTCTTATAAGGCAGAGTCCACCACTCTTTAGGGACATGTAAGCAGGAGGTGGGTGTTGGGAGCAAGGACAATGTGTCCAAGTAGTGTCTCATACATAGACATCAGCGCACTAGTCACATGCCTCAAGCCATCCAGAAGTGTATAAACATGAGCAACCCATAACTGAGGTTGAATAAATATAGCCCACCTCTCCATATAGCCTCTTGACAACTTGAAATGAAAACTCTTGCCAGCCTGCCAAAGGCAGAGAGGAGAGGAAGCAAGACAATGTCAATAAAAACAGGGGGAAGCGTGTTTTGGGGCCAAATAGAACACTTCTACTTACTTATAGATATTCCTGACAATTTTTTGTGCAATGTCCTTGAGAAAAATCACAAAATCGGGGAATATGCTTTTTTATATTTAGGGAATGTGGTTGGCATCAGCACTTGGCATCAATAAAGAGGCCTTGAAGAACTGGTTTCTGTTTGCCCCTTTTTTGTCGCTCCAGCAGTACTTCAGTAGTGAATGACAAAGTGCTCTAGCAATGTTAGATCCTAAAATGCTCCAGGCTCCATAGAAAATGGATGTTTTTAATTATAATTGCAAAGAGAATTTCTACTACACAGTAGGAACCTCATCTTCCCCAAACACCCCACTGAAATCCAGGAGATAATCCGCACATCAAGTTTTTATCTCACCACACTCCACTTTCTCTCTCTCACATGGAATTGATGTAGAAATAAAACTAGCCTTGATTCATTGCTGCTTTGTTAAGGTAAAAGTCTCTCTCTTCTCACTGCTTCACAACAGAGGTGTCACTAAACATGTCTAACTCTCATTCCTGTTATATAAGGACATGATGCTGACAGTTCTCTCTGCATCCTTAGCTTCCAGTTGGAAGCACAGGACTAAGACGTACAGTCTTACCTATCTTGCCTTCCTTTAGGACTTCTGCACTTTTTATTTTTATATAGTGGAAACTCCTTAACAGTAATGCAAGAATCTTGAAGTCTGAAGGGCAAAGAAAACTCACTAATGGAATTTTTTCCATCTCAGCATTTTGGTTCAGATGGGGTTAAGCTGTAGAAGACAACTGGGCCGAGCTTGTGGTTTTATTTTACTTTAGCTTCTTCTGATCACTATAGATTGAAGTTTGAAAGCCCTTGAAGACACTCTGACCCTCCAAATTCCAAGCTTTTATGGAAAATACAAAAATAAAATCCAAACCATGTGAACCACTAATCAACAGCTGAATTATATTTCCACCCATCCTCCCTTCACCTGGTATGGGTAATATTTTCAGTCTGTCTCAGCCCTCCATTTCACTTTTCCCCTTGCCAAAAAAGTGAGCTCATGTCTTTTGGTGTTCCAGGGCAGGAAAAGTGAGTCAACTCTGCACGCCCAAAATGCCTGATGGCTTCATTAATTTTTCAGCTGCCCTCATCTGCATTGCCTGCCTCCATTAAGAAAATGCAGGAGGACAGAAATGCTTTTCACGTCAACCAAGGGCCAAAGTCCTGGCAATACTGGACAGTACAGACTGATACTTTGGAAGAAAACCCAATCCTCCTGTCCAGACATTCCTGTCTGAACCCTCCAGCAAGGGGATTCATGGGTTGGATCATGGCTGGATCAGTCACGTTCTATAGGGAGGGGTATATTGAGCAAACTCCTCATCCCATAGAAATGTGTCATGAAGTAATGCCTTCCCCAGGGACTCCTCAGATATTTGGATTTTCTCTGCTGATTAGACACCCATTAGAACTTGCTGCCAGCCAAAACCAGGCAGCTCGAAATATTCATGTACTGTATCAATCAATTTACTTTAACATGGTCCATTTGGACGTCGTAATGACATCCTAAAAGCCTTGCCTGGTGGCACAGAACTCTCAGAAGGAATACTACTGTCCAGAGGCAAGGAAGGCATCTCTAATTAATAGAACAACTTCCTAAAAGCCATTTTCCTAACTCAGCGTTCTCATGATTGGTATAGGGGGAAAAAAAACAACTGCATTTATAGTTCCCAGCAACCTTATTATCTTTTTGTTTTCTCATGGCATTCTGCCTCAATGATTTGGATTTTTCCCCCAAATGGCACACATTATGAACCCACCTTCCTTGACACTTAAAAGTTATAACAGTGGTAAGAATATTTTACAGCTTCCCATTTTTATTGCCACTAAATGCTTCATTAAGTACAAATTGATTGCAGCGAAGAGCACATTAATTGTGGCTGCAAAGACCTGATTTTCTGCTGAAGCTACACAGCTTTCAGGATGACTGCAACATTAGTTCCCCAAAAGAACCTGACTAACACTTGTAGACTGGCCCATTAGTACCAAGGTCCATTTCAGTTTAGCGTCTTTCACCAGCAATTTCTTTCCTCAGGCTCCCACAGACTCCATCATTCCTTTGCCACTCAAAATCCCATTTTTATGACTTGGGACAATCCCATGCCATCTCTTAAATTCTTCTGCAAAATATTATTTAAGTGTCTCCATGTAACGTCATGATGGAATCCAGTCTTGTCCTGCTTGAAGATTACAAAACCAGCACATCCTTTCCCAGTATAGGTGGTGGCAGTGTGGTCATACCCAAGCCAGCTGCTAGCCAGCACTGAAAGCACTGGTGCTATGACCAGTTGAAATAAAACACATGCCAAACCTAATCCCTATCCCATCCCACACCTCTGTGAAGCCCCAGGACTACTGGGGCCAGCCAATAACAAGGAAAGGTTGTTGGGCTATATCCTGTTACATGCCACATCTAGAAGAAAAAGAGAAGCAGAAGTGCCATCTTGTCTCTTTTACAAGTGGAAGAGAGAGAGGAACAGTGATGCACCCACTTTCACTACCTAATTGCCTCCCTTTTCAAAAGACTCTAAAGTTGCATCTAGAGTCAGAGACTACCCCAATCTGATCATTCAGTGACTTCCTAGTCTGCAGTGGAATTTTCTTTATACATAAACCCAAGCAGGCTCCTAGTCAGGCTGAGATCCAAAGGTTTCATTCCCCTCCTCATGGGTATCTTCAATAAAACATTGCTATCAGAATTTAGCTGCTGATGGCTGATGTGACATGGAAAGAGAAAACTAGCTGCAGCCAGGTTACTTTTAGAGAACATCCTGTCAGAAACCTGTTGTGCTGTCAGCACTATAAAAGGTACAACTGGAGCACCAGAACGAGATGCATTCACCTTATTTACTAAGGTATGTAAGTGCAGTTTGAACTCAGTCCATTTTCTGCCTTTAGTTTAAAGATCATGCTCAGGCTAAGCCCTTGCCCAATATTGCATCTGGCAATAAATAATACAAGGAGATGGCAAGCCCTCCCCAAAGTCAGTTCTTAATATTTTCCATGATCCTGACCTGAATCTTGCACTCAGATTTTTCTTTTGACTGTGGACTTCTGCTGCTCAGAGTGACATTTGGAATCATTCTATCCACCAAATCTGGAGCAGTAATACTCCAGCAAACCAACAGTTCTGCTGTTTTCTGGACAACAAACACCACAGCACTGTGTGGTGATTCCATCTCTTCAGGAAAACACATCCAGCTTCAGACCTTCTGGTTTGTCTTTTGAAAGCTGACTTCTCTGATGGCCTTTGACCATCAATGCGTTTGTCTGCACTATGTTTGTGCACACATGCCCTTCTGCAAGATCTTAACATAGGATGGGTATTGTGAAAGTTAAACAGTAAACAGACCTATGTGTACTTTCAGCCTAGGCTTCTATAAAGAATGTGTCATGGTGATAACTCCTCTACATTTTAGGCTGGTATGAGATATATACTATTTGTAAATACAAAAACTAAAATTCTTCCTCAAAAGAGGTTTCTATGGAAATTAACTGAATTAATAAGAGACTTGAAACCCTTTTCTAAATAAATAAATGAGTCACAGAATCACAGAGCATTAGGGATTGGGAGGAACCTTGAAAGATCATCCAGTCCAATCCCCCTGCCAGAGCAGGATCCTCTAGATCAAGTTGCACAGGAACATTGCCAGGTGGGTTTTAAACATCTCCAGAGAAGGAGACTCCCTGGGCAGCCTGTTCCAGGGCTCTGTCACCCTGACTGGGAAGAAGTTTCTTCTCATATTGATGTGGAACCTCCTCTTTTCCATCTCACAATCATTACCCTTTGTCCTATCACTGGATGCCACTGAGCAGAGCCTGGCTCCAACCTCCTGACACCCACCCTTTCCATATTTATAAACATTAATGTAGTTCCCCCTCAGTGTCCTGTTTTCCAAGCTAAAGGGACCCAGCTCCTTCAGCCTTTCCTCATCAGGGAGGTGTTGCACTCAAGAAGCAAGCTAGCTTGCTGGAAAGAAACTTTGCTATGTGGATCCAGTTCCTCTCTGAGATGAGTTTGTCTGAGGACTGAGCATCCTTCCAGTCATCTTGGAAGGTGACAGTAACTTGCGTGGAAGGCTCTCAGGCAATGTTGTGTTCTTTGTGAACACTGGAATGACAGATGCTTTTTCGGTGGGTGTGTAGGGATTTATCATTTCTGTTTTCTTCTCAGAGAACAACAAAAGGAGGATTTCATAAAAGTTCATTCCATTGGAAAAATTTCCATTCGAAAATAATTCCAAAATGTAATTATTTTGATATTGATACCATGTTTGGAATGTTCTTTGAACTCTACTGGGGAGAAGCAGCAATAATAGGTCTCACTTCACTTGTCTTCACTTCCATTGTCTCTGTATCAAAGGCAAGAAACACTCTGAATTTAAGAATTATAGTGAACCGTAAAATTTTTTACACTAAATTGTAAACTCTTCTGCCTTATTGCAATAAGCAGAAGGGTCTGGCTGTCTTGGCATAGGTAATTTTATTACACCTATTATACTAGCAACAGTTGTCAGCTAGTGAAGTCCAAATCACAGAGAGGAGAAAGTTATGCCATTTTCAGGGGGTCTTACTAAAAGCTGAGTCTTTGAGAAGCTCAGAGACTGCGCTGAACAGTGGTTATGTGTACGTGAAAAGGGTATTTTCTTCTCTCTATTTCGCTCTCTGTGAAATCTTTCCCCCAAAATCTTTCTCAAAAAGAAGGCTTTTATGTATTTTCAGGCGTGACATCAAATTATTACTTTTACCTTAAACATTTAAAACCCTTCAGCAGAATCCCACTGAGGCTTTTAGAGTTCAGCTCACCTGGTGATTACTTTTCTTTGTAGTAAAGACAACAAAGGAAGGCAAGAATCACAGTGTGCAAATATTTGGCAATTGGCAATATTTGTTTGGTGAGAGAGAGGTCTGAAACCTATTGAACATAAACCAAGTGGGTTTTTGTCCAGACCAGGATACATATCTAATCTGTGGTGGGAATAAACTCCTCTAGCCTGGATTTCCTCCAAGCCAGGACTTACTCACAGATGAATGCACCCTGTGCCTCCAAGCTCAGAGACCACTGCGCTGTGAAACAAGACCTCTCTCCTTCAGGCTTCAAGGGGAAACAAGTTTTGCTTCCACCGCAAGCTTTGCAGAGACGTGGGAATAACCTTGCAGACCAGGCTTACCTTGCAGACGCACTCAAACCCTGACAGCAAGGCTATTGCAGCTAATCCTTCTTTGGTGTTTGGTTTAGATTTGGGTTGACTAGCTTTTTCTTCAGAGAGGAAACTGAGATGAAACCTAACATTTAAAACGAAGTAAAATTTCTCCTTCAGGATGGGCTGAAGGTTCAGTAAGGCTTCTCCAAAGTTTTCATCTGTAAAGATTTGTGGATGCATTTCTCTCAGATGCTGCTGAAGTAGCAACCTTCAGTAGAATCAGAATTCCAAGTCATAATGGCTGGAGAGTTTACCTTCATTTCTTAAGTTCTTTGTCCCTTTCATGGGAACCAAGAGCAGATTCATAGCAAAGCAAGTGCAGTGATAACAGCTCTTATTGTCCCATTTTTTCTCAAATGCACAATTTTCATGCACAAATACATGCCACTGAGAGAGTCATTGGCCACTGGAATGGCCTGCCCAGGGAGGTGGTGGAGTCGCCGTCCCTGGAGCTGTTCAAGG
>JAOXOE010033706.1:0-10012 GCA_028565055.1 Phoeniculus purpureus
ATGGAAGTGTTTTGAGCATATTGAGCGCTACGTTTGTCAGACGGAGGGAGGGAGGGAGGGAAGGGAGTCGTGTCTTGTGAGTAGACCTGAGCTCCACTCCGGCAGGAGCTTGGAGGAGATTGAGTGCTTGAGGTGTTCCCGTGCTTTCAGCACGACCCCACGCGGCTTTGCTGGATCCAGGTCTCCATTCTGTTGTATATAAACCATGAATGTTCTGAATATTGCTCCAAAGGATTTGGGGGTTTCTTTTTCCACACTCGTAGCTTGACCTTCAGATCTGTCTGCTTAAATCTGAGCAGAAGTGCTCTGGTTGGAATTAAAAAAACAAAAACAAGATAGCCCAGGCGGCGGGCTTTTAATTGAGGCATGCCAAATACCAAAGGCAGATGCTTTTTCATGCTGTAGCTCCTGGATACGCGGTCCACTTTTTGGTTTCAAGGACAAAAGAAACACGCAATTAGATGAGGCATGAGATTGTGACATATGGGCTCTTTCCTTAAAGAAAAAAATGTTGGAAGAAGATATTTGACCCTAAGTCGAGTGAGTGCTACTAAAATAATGAAAACTCCATAAATCCCAACCGTATCTGCAGGCTGTATGCAGAGCTGCCCTGGGTTTGCCGCAGAGAAGGCTGTGAGACCTCCCAGGATAAAGCCCCACGCAACTCCCTTGTCCAAATCGCATTTTGAAAGCCTTACTTTTAAAACAGGATAGACGGAAGTGTAAGCCAATTACACTGCGAGGCTGGCTTCTCCTGTCTGACATCTCTATCGAGTCAGCTGGGCTGATATCGAACATGATCAGCTTGTCAGAACGGCTGAACATCCCCCACACACTCAGCAAAGACTGGGGAGGGGGGAATATCTTGCTCGTAGGAGCTTGTAGGAAGGCGGTTTGCCCAAGCTTTTGTCTGCTGTGGGGAGGAAATGGTTAATCCTTTTTGCATGTCGCACCTGAATCTTAAGCGTCCTAGAAGCCCTCTTGAACTTCTGCATGAGGAGCATCGACGCGTCTTTGTCAGGAGCCGGATGCACCGGGCTCAGCGTCGTTTCGCTCCCTGGATCTGGAGACAGGGGCAATAGTTAAACTTCAGATTAATTAGAGCTCTTGTGTTCCCAGCCTCGGAGCTGGGCTGTGTTTGCTTTAGTCTTAACAGTTTACCAGGCAGCTGGAACTGTTGACTGATAATTGCTGCGAGGTCCTGATCCTCCAGAAGAATGAAGAGGC
The DNA here is from genome assembly GCA_028565055.1 of Phoeniculus purpureus. NCBI lineage: Eukaryota > Metazoa > Chordata > Aves > Bucerotiformes > Phoeniculidae > Phoeniculus > Phoeniculus purpureus. Next base: position 1,228 of record JAOXOE010033706.1, read on the forward strand.
TCCTCCGTCCTCCGCCTGTTGTTGGGTGCAGTTTGCTTTGCTGAAGTGATGGAGATGAGCGGTATCGATGCGGCACGGAGGGCTTGAGGCTCAGGTGCTGAGTATTCACGTTGCCTCTTTAATTACATCAGTTTACAACCCCAGCTCCTCTCTGTCCTGCTTCATACAGTGTTGCTTAAAGTGGAATTGTGATCTCATCAAACTGGGTGCTACTGGAACAAATGGAAGTGACTGGAAAAATTACTCTTGTTCTCTGAGCCAGGTCCAGCTGCCATGTTGATTCCTCTCTACCTCAGTGGCTGACTCTGGGCCTTTGCAGCGTTCACCCTGCCATACGCTGTTGAGGAGTTATTAGTTATGTTTGACAACTAATGAAACCCCACACCGAGGTGTTCCCGGTGAATGCCTGGACCCCTGGTGATCCTGGCCAAGAAGCAGCCCTCCTTAAACCTTGCCCAGCCCCAGCTGCAGCACAGAGCAGGCTGGAAGCTGCATCTGTGCCCATTGGCGAAGCCCCAGCAAGGGGCAGTCGCAGCACCGAGAGCACTGATGCCAATCCCCACTGGCAGGAACCCCCTGGAGCCACAGGGAGCAGGGAACAGCAGGAGGGAGACTTCATGGAGGTCCCAGAGATGCAGATGAAGGGATGATGCTTCCTATCATGTCTGCAGGAGCAGCAGCATGTCAGAGCGTGTTATCAGGCTGCTGCATCCCGGTGTCCAAAGCGAGACATGGGGCTACCGTTCGTTCTGCCTCCCGCAGAGCTGGCAGCATCCAAAACACCACTGAGCCTCTCCTGGACCCCTCTGGACCCAAAGGTCATTGAAACAAGCTGAGATTGATGGCACAGCTTGAGTGCCTTGGCCAGCTCAGCTAAACCTTCGAGCCATAACGTTGCTCCTATCTCTTTTAAGGAAGCCTGTACTGAAATGTCTGTCCGTGCCGTTTGCACGCCCGTAAAACCCATCCCAGAACAGGGTGAGGTGAGGTGAAATCCCATCAGCTTTCAGCCCATGGGTATTTCTGTCACAATTTACATCATGACTATGTCTGTGATAAGGAGGAGCAATAAATACACTCTGCTAAGCTCATGTTGCGATGGGTTGGGGAGGAAACAACGGCACTAGAGGTGTCACATTCTGGAAACCTGACCTGGGAAGAAGGATCCCCAATTAACAAGATGGGTAAGGGAGTCTCTGGGCCTTAGCAAAGCTCTTTTGATTATCATAAAAAGACAGTGCGTGCCAAGGAGGTTTAAAGCAGCCCATGTAGTATCGATGGTTTTCTGCACGTAGGAAGAATTCAAGGTGGGCCATTAGCGTTCTGGGCAGAGAGGGACCAGATCCAGAGTGTGGCTCTCAATAAATAGGGTGCTGCAGTTAAATTTCTGGAGCACTTTGCAATTCACATCTGATCTCTGCTGACCTTTCTTTTTTTCCCCTCCTAATTAAACCTTTGTCTTGCAAATGAGCCATTTCCTTCATCAAACTGGTATATGGCAAAGGGGGAAATTCTACCTGCGATTTATAGGACTTGCCGGTGACATAACTGTCCATCACCACCTTTTCTAATTGATCTCTCTCTGAATTACATTTGGCCAATTACTTTCTCCTAGGTGAACAGCAATGAGACTTCCCTTAAAAGCTGAGCAGAGCCAAGTGAACGCCATGAATGGAAGACAAAGATCTGTTTTGGTTGTGTAGTGAGACAGAGCTGACTGCTTCCAGCACCCCAAACGTCTGGTTATCTCAATCAGCTGTTTTCCCAGAGCGGCATTTGTTTGAAGAAACTGATTTCGTAAAGGGTGTGAATGGGAGGTGACTTGTGCTGCTGCTTTTCCACTCAGAGAGGACACACTTGGGGCTGCTGTGGCTCCTGCCGTGTTTTTGGAGCTGGATGACCAAACCAGCTTCTCCCAGGTTGCTCGTGCCCCATGGTCCTCTAAAAAGAACCTTTAAAGATACAGCCTTTAAAGTCCCTTTCCAGCGAACTATCCAAGAAGAAATCCCCCCGAATCGTGACTGCTCTGTCTCATGATGAGGACTGAGAAAGGGAATGAAATATCTGAGATGGGCGTAACAGTGCAGTGCTGGAGTGCTGACCTCAGGAGTTCAAACACATTCCTGGCTGTGCTATGTAGAGCTTTGCATGGCCAGATGAATCCCTCACTCTTCCCTATAGCTGAGCCCTGGAATCTGGCTGGGGCAGCATCTCATGGCAGTGGGGAAAGACCTTTGACTTGACCAGGTGGCGAAAAGCCAGAGCTGTAACAACACAAAAGGAGTAAAATCAGTTGGGTGCATTAAAAAGTCAAGTCTCACCTCAAAATCCTTTCCAGAAGTGGATTTTAACTTTCCTTCGTGTCCTAGCTCCAGACCATGAATTCTCAAGCTCATTTCTCTGAAATGGTGCAAAATGCCCTTTGCTTTTATGGGAAACCAGGAGGCTCCTGTCCACACAACTGCCTGAGCCACTGAAGCTTCCCAGATGCCACCAGGTTGTGGGACACAGGGAACAGGAGACCTGTCTAGCTTTCCTTCCCCACACCCAGGGCGATCCTTGCAGAATCTCACTGGGAAGAGTCTCTCCAGGAACTTCAGACATTGGGTATTGCCATTCAGCTGTATCCACCAGTGTTGTCACCAGCAGCCAAGATCCTCTTCCAACCTTCCTTTGGAAAGAAAGTGAAGAGCCCCACCTTAAATACCTCCCAAGGGGTGAAAAACTGTTCTACAGAAATAGGAAAACCTTCTCCAAACCCCAGCTCTGGGGCCATAAAGGTGTGGGGTCACAGCCCAGTGACTGCGGGAACATCTCAGCTGAGAAAATACTGGGAAAATCCTGAGCAAATGACTTTTCCTTCCTTCACGGGAGTTGTGGGAGGGCTCCAGCATGGGGTGCTGAAGGAAAAAGGGGACCTTTAGGAAGGTTTACTTGTGGGATCTTTGTGTTATCCCTCCCCTCTCTCTGCTTGGCATCCCCAGAGCTAGTGCAAGGGGGGACAGAGGGTTCCTCACTAAAGGACATCTTTCCTAAAGGAATTGCTCTGGGGAGCAACTGAGGGAACTGGGGGGGGGGGGGTTAACTGTGGAAAAGGAGGTTCAAGGGAGACCTCATTCACTACAACTCCCTGAAAGGAAGATTGGAGTGAAGTAGGTGCTAGTCTCTTCCCTCAAGGAACAAGTGGCAAGACAGGAGGAAATGGCCTCGAGTGATGTGGGGGGAGGTTGAGGTTGGCTGGTAAGAACAATTTCTGCCCACAAGGGTTCCTCAGAACTGGTCTGGGCTGCCCAGGGCATGGAAGGAGTCCCCGTCCCTGGAAGGGTTGCAAAGCCGTGGAAGTGTGGGGTGAGGGACAGGGGTTAGCGGGGACCTGGCAGTGGTGGGTTAGTGGTTGGACTCGATGCTCTTAAAGGTCTTTTCCAACATAAATGATTCTGTGATTCTCGGATTCTATGATAGTAAGTGAAGAAGAGCCGTAAGCAGTGACATGGGGTCAGGCTGGGCTCACCCCAGGGACAACCTCAGCATCTTCTGGTAGCTCTCATGTGAGGACGAACTGTGAAACTGAAGTAATTGTAACATACAGGGAAGTACATTGCTTGGGGGACTCACCCCAGTCTTTCCTGTGGCCAGAGGCTCCTGCACCATCACTGTGTTTCTTCTGTGTCAGGAGAAGCAAAGAGGAGAGAGACCAGAAATTAAAAGCAATTACTATTTTATGAATATTCACCACAAAGAAGAGATCATCCATGGCTTTGATTACTGATGGAAATAGCCCATTGCCACTTCTACCAGCAAGGATGGATGGTGAGAGGAGGAGATGCTATCAACCCCAGCATCCTCTCCCAAAATACAGAACCCATGGCTTCCTTCCAACTGAAGCAGCTGTGTCCCCCGCAACACCCCTGCAGCCCAACCCTGCCGCCTCGCTACAGATTACAGTGAGTTATGGAGGTCACTGCTTGCAAACAAGCAGCCCATAGATGCATGCGAGTAACAAAAGAACAACTTGAAAATTTATATTGCAGCCAGAAGACCAAGGAAGGAGCATGGAAAATGTCAGCCGCCTCAAAATGTCACCCCCAAGGACCTCTGGGGGGGGCCTCAGCAGGCCTTGATGGTGCCTGAAAGCAGTTGAGATCCTCCCAGACAAGAAAAGTGAGCCTTTCATCTGGCAAAGGGACTGCTAGGGCCATGTTTCACTCAGGTTGAGTGATGCTCAGGGTGAAAAATACCTTCTTTTTAGGTTCACTCCTGAAGCTGAGGTTGCAGTCCTGCTCCCAGGTGAGCTCAGAATCCGAGTATCACAGAATGTGTTGGGTTAGTAGGGACCTACAAAGGTGGTCTAGTCCACCGCACCCACCCCCCCTCCCCGCCCAACAAACAGGGATATCTCTAACTGGAACGCGTTGCCCAGAGCCCCAGCCAGCCTGACCTTGAATGGCTCCAGGGACGGGGCCTCCACCACCTCTCCGGGCAGCCTGTTCCTGGGATCCCCCACCCTCAGATTCCAGACCTTTTTGTCCTGTCCAGCCTCAATCTCCCCTTTTCCAGCTTCAAACCATGATCCCTTGCCCTATCATTGCCTGCCCTTGTGAACAGCCTTCTGACAGCCCCTTTCAGAGGTTAGAACTTCAATTGCAAATCCTTCAGACTGGGTGTTTCTGGCAGCTCCATTGCAGCCATAGAACCACAGAATCTCTGGTTGAATCAGACCTTTCAGATCATCAAGTTCAGCCTTTGACCCAGCACTGCCAGGTCACCCAGCACTACCTCTGTCTGCCTTTTAAATCCCTCCAGGGATGGGGATTCCACCACTGTCCTGGGCAGACTGTTCCAATCTTTGAGAGACCGTCTGCTGAAAAATTCTTCCTAACATCCTTGCCTTGCTCCTGGCTGGTGGAACATTCCCCATCCCAGCCCTTGAGAACAGACCCTTCATGCATATGAGGGCTCCAGATGTAGCCCGAAAGCTCTCCCTGACCCTCCTCAGCCAGAAAGCCATCACAAGGCCCATCCCCAGGGTGCTGTCTCTGCACGGCGATGCCGACCGCCATCCCCAGTGCCTGGAGCAACGGCTGGAGAGCAAAGCTGGCCTCATGCCTGGCTCCCGCTGCAGATGCACCGAGCGCTGCGTGTTCTTCCCTCGGCACATGGGAACCCTAATTGCAACAGCGTGAGCTACCACACGGCTCTCTGTGCTGATATTTCATGACATTTTCTGTACAGAATCTGCATGTGTTATTTTTAGCAAACTTTCTCCCCAGGACAGCCTCACGTGTGCCACAGCTTGTCTCCACAGGCATCTGCTGCAGTCAGGAGGGGTTGGAGGTTTATTTTCTTTCTTTATTCGTATCCCTTTTCCCCTTGTCAAGACCAGGTTTGGAATCTCAGCCATGACACAGGCAACAGAATGGTTTTATTTCTTTTCATGAAGCTGCTTTAGAGGGGAACTCCCAAAGAATCAAAGGTGAGTAAGGCAGTCCAGCTCCTGTTTCCAGCAATTTCCTTGCTTGGGATGTTCTCGGGTGAATTACCAGCACTCCAAAAAGAAATAGTACCCTTCTTGGGTGGGAATAGCATCACTCTTGTGGGATTAGCATCGTTCTTGGTGGCAAGAGCATCAGTCTTGGTGGGAATGGCATCATTCTTAGTGGGAATAGAGCATTCTTGATAGGAATACAGTTGTTCTTGGTGGGAATAGCATCATTCTTGGAGGAAATAACATTGTTCTTGGTGAGAATAGCATCACTGTTGGTGGCAATAGAACGTTCTTTGTGGAAATAGCATTGTTCTTGGCGGGAATAGAAAGTTCTCGATGGGACTAGCATTGATCTAGGTAGGAATAGCGTTGTTCTTGGTGAGAACAGCATCAATCCTCTTCCCAAAGAAGCTGAAGGTTCCAAGCTCTCCCCAAAGAAGCTGAAGGCCCAAAGATCTCCCTGAGGAAACTGAAGGTCCAAAGCTCTTCCCAAGTGCTTGGAGAACAATGAATCCTCCTTCTTTCTTTTTCCACATTCTCGTCGTGGACTAATGAAGAAATAAAACAAACATTTGGTAACCAACCCCACATCTGGTTATTGTTTGCTGCGAGGACAGGGGAAAGCGTCGCTCCAGAGTGCTGCAAGGAGGCTGCGGCTGCACCACCCCATTACCGCCCCGCGTTTGGTTAATGACAACTCATCCTGCCAGCCCTAACCAAGTTTTTCCTTCCCACCTCTCACCCTAAGAGGTGGTTTCGGTGCCTTCTGCCACGGGTTTGCATGTGCCCTTCATTAGCCGAGGAATCTGCTTCCAATTCCAGCCCTTTGGATCATATTTTCCCAGCGACTCATTAGTCAGCAGACGCTGACAAGCCGCTGTACGAGTGCCATCTTCCTCATTGTTTGTGTGCGAGCGCGGCCACCAGAATGATTTATTTAGCTTTTAATTAAAATTTGTGGAGAGACCAGTGAGTTTTAACAGCACCGCTTCTAATTTGTGGTTGTGGGGTGGGGGTTGGGGGGGGAGAAAGAAGAGAAGAAAAAAGCAATCAATAACCTTCTAGCATTTACAGGGTTAGAGTTGTGCGAGGCGGGTGTAACCTGCTGCTCAACCAGAGTAGGTAGAGGGGGAGCCCTTTGTTCAGGCTGCAGGGGGTGGCTACAACAGGTGAATCTATGTCCCATGACTCTCACAACTCCAGACCAAGCCCTGAGTGGATGCAGAATTGCAGCAGTCTAATATTTAATTGCATCACAGCAGTGCCCAGGAGAAGATGGGTAACACAGGGAGGATGCTGAGACTGGAATCAAAGAATCATGAAGTCATAGAATAGAATTACAGGGTGTAGAATCATAAAGTCAAATCAAAGAGGTATAGAATCATAGAATCAAAGAATCAAAAGAATTATGAAGCCGCAGAACCATAGAATCAAAGAGTCATAGAGGTATAGAATAACAGAGGCACAGAATCATAGAGTTATAGAATCACACAACTGCAACTTACCCTAAAGTTATGGAATCATTGAATCACAGAGTTGTAGAATTGTATTGTCATAGAATCCCAGAACCATAGAATTATGGAATAATAGACTCATGGAAACATAGACTCCCAGAAACCCAGCCTGTGTGTACCTCAAGGATCATCTGGCCCAAGGGGGGTTGTGGTGGGTGAGTGGACAAAGCTCTATGAGCAGTGTAGCCCCCTGCCCTGTGCGGGATGCTCCTCACTTTCACTGCCAGTGGGGGCTGATGTGATGTTCTTGCTGGATGGAGAGTCTCCTGCTGCTTGTGACCATGAGTTGCATTTTTCTGAGGTGCAATAAAGCACTAGGAGACCAAACTCTCCTCAACTCTAGGAGTTAGAAGCCTTTCCTGGCCTAATACCATGGCTCAGAGAAATCCTTGCTATACCTGAGGTAACTTAATTAAAGCACTTTGGCCATGCAGGGTATTGACCTAATGGGCCGTAATGGCTCTTCTTAAGCAATTACAGTCTATCAACAAGCTCCTCATTTCGGGAGGGGGAGTTTTAATTTGGAGGCAGGTTATTGACCCACGAGCCCCGGGCAGTTTCCCTCCCTCATACAGACCCTTCCTGCCCCAGTGCTCGCATCCCTCCTGGGGAAATCATCTGAGGGGGAGGCCTTAAATCCCTTAATTTTCCTCAATACGATGTATTCCATCCTGCCCTCTCTCCATCCTTTCCCGCTCTCCTCATCACCAAGGGGACTTTGAGATCGTCTTCCCAACCCGCAGACCCTGGGAAACACCCAGAGCAAAATATTTACACTCAGAAGGAAAAGTTTGCAGTGGTGGAAACCCTTCTCGAATCAAGCATCTGCCTCCCGAGACTTACACCTTCTAATTTAATTTTCCCCTAAATCAAACAGTGTCTTAATCCCCAATAGAAAACACGTTCCAGTTGCACAAACAATGTTTAAATAGTGTAACAGGGACATCTTTTATAGCCACTTCCAACAAATCCTGGAAAAACCCAAAGGTGGGGGGCTATAATTAATGGAAATGCCAAGTGCCAGCTAACCAGGAAAACTCCGGCATCGTAAATCTGCCCCGAGCTCTCTCACACATTCTGATGGATGGGGACTCGCCGCTTAAATATTTAACAATCAATAATTCAGATACCTCTCCTGCCCTATTAAATTTGTCACATTTATTTAGAAATGCAACATCCAGCTGAAGTTTCTCCAAAAACTTGGGCGTTTTCCACCCGATAACAAAAGGGAGCCTTTTGGAAGAAGAAGGTTTCTTCAGCTTTAGAAGGAAACAAGAAACCCCAACCCACTTAAAGTTGCTGGGGTATGAAATTTCTGTGGGGAAACAATGAACAATATGGTGCTGGGGGTGGGGTGTAAGGGGGAATTAAGCCCCATACAGTAAAATAGTTGGCTGTGCCTCCTCCACCCTAATAGGTTTGGATAATGCGATGTGCAGGCAGGTGTTATGGGGTATGAATCACATTTATAGGAATAGTTTCCAATTTCTTCACTGCCCAAGGCAAGGAACTGCTGCTCGGCCTCCACAGATGGGGATTGGGGTGGCTCAGGGTGGCCACTGCAGCCCCTGCCAGGTCTGGGCAAAGAGTGAGAAAAATAGAACCTACAGTAAGGAAGTGGAGTTGGGTCTGAGCTGAAGTGCAGTGATGCTTTGCTTTGCCCTGTAGGAGACAAACATGGGTCCAGCACCGGCAAACGACAGGCCAGTCACTGAATAATAATAACAACTATAATAACACCCCAGTATTTTCTATTTAACATAAATATTAAGAAAATAATAGCTCT
>JAOXOE010033707.1:0-10012 GCA_028565055.1 Phoeniculus purpureus
CCTGCTGTGGCAGGGGGATTGGACTGGATGATCTTTTGGGGTCCCTTCCAATCCCTAATGATTCTATGATTCTATGAATAAATAATAAATCTCTCTCTTCAGAGCATGTAGTAAAAGCTGGTGCTGAAAGAGAGCACCAGCACTGTAATATCTGTCAGGCAAAAGTTTCCTCAAAGCTAAACCCTGACTTACATACAGTGCTGCCTTACATGCATTGTCTTGCTCTGTAGTGAAGAGCAGGATGCCTGTTCATGGTTTCTTCTCTTAGCAACCCCAGATTTTGTTGTGGCTAGTGCTATATCAAGCATCTCTCTGCTTTTTGAAAGGGCTCCCAAATTCCATTTTACTGAAATGCGACAGGTCTTGAAAGCTGTTTAAGCCAAGCATATGCCAGAAAACAAGCTGAGCATTACTAAAACTACTTTACTTCCTTCAGTCCAGCTATGTGTCATGACATCAGTCGAAAGCCTCAAACAGGATTACTAGTCTATAACTAATGCTAAGCTACATGGGGTTTGTAATCAGTTTAGCATAGAAATTTATAGTTATGTTGAATCAACAGCACAGAAATATCTACTATGAGGGCATACCACAGAGTAAAGAGTCCCTACATTGAACTGTCTTCAGAGGCCTCATTTAAACACTAACAAAAGTACTGCCTCAGGCTTCGTGATGTTTTTATTTAGCTTATTCCAACCAAATTCTGCCCAGAGAAACAAGCAAGGAAGTGCTTGTTACCGTTCTGAGATTATGCTCCAGCAAAAGACAACTACTTTCCATTACTGTGAGTAACAAGAGAGCTGGCACTGGAGATTAAAGTGTGATCCTGCAGTCTTTCTAACAGCTAAGCCCCCCAACATAAGGAAAAATGCTCACTCCTAGTGCAGTTAAAAGATATTTTTTACTGACTACTTGTACAAATTGTCTTGTATAGATTGGAGAATTAGACCCAAATCCTTTAAAGTACATGTGACTGGCATAAATGTATGACTACAGTCTTTCCCACATAGGCGGGCTCATCTCATACCTTCTGCGTGATGAGGAATGGAACAGCATCGCTTCCTGACCATTTTATCACCATTGAAAAAAGTCTAAATTAGTTTTCCAGTGTACTTGAAAGCATTTGTGGAAGTTTTTTACTGCAAGCAGTGTCCTGGTCAACCCAGCCAGCGGAGCTGGCAGAGCTGCTCATCATGCCACAAAATAATTTTCAAAGGCTTGATTCTTTTGCTTGAAATTTAACACTCACCACTTTTTGTACAATGTCATGTAGGGCATACTGCTTCACCTTATCTGCCACTCCAGAAGGACAAAGTTCTTTGGTTGGCATGTTGTTCTACAGATGTGCTGTGTGGATGTCTCACATCCTGAGGCACCTTAATTAATAGCAGGAACCTCAAGTTAAGGCAATCAAATCAAGTAATTAGTGGTTAGTCTTCAAGCACCATTGACTTTGTAACAGGGAGTGCTAAGCACCTACATTTACAGGTCTAAATTTAGGCATCTATGTCTCACATTAATTCTGCCCTGTTAGGTATTCAGTGTCTAGGAGGATCTACTGGATTTTGCTAGAAAATGTGATAGTTATTTTCTGATGACAGTATCCTAATTCTACCCAAAATATGGCATTCCAGAATATCGGATCAGAAAGCTTAGGAAATGTCACATTATAATTAAATATTAATTATACACATGAGGACAGATGACGAATACATCATGTATCAGTGTGTGGACCATACCTACCACAGAGTGAAAATTCTGTAATATTTATGCCAATAGCCATGTTATTAAGAAGGCTCCTAAATAAAGTCCATATGAAGACAAAAGGATTCAATTGGAATTAAATCAATACAGAACAGAGCAAAGTGGCTTTTCTACTTCCATTAAGACTTTGAAGTACACTTATATTCCTACCAGAAATAAACACACAATACAAGGAATTTCTAAATCTCTCGGAGACTTATTAATAAATCTAATCCAGAATGAAAAAAAAAAATGTATTATTTAATTTGAAGTTCTCAGAAGTCAATGCACTTAAGCAACTTGGTGGGGATCAGCATGCAATACCCACTAGGGCTGGTGAAATGGAATAATAATAGCTGAAGCTCCTGACTGTCCAAAACACTGCAGAAAGGCCTTGGAATTGCAGCTTTATTACAACAAAGCTCTTGATCCAAGCACTTGGCCAACACTATCTCTGCCAATTCCATTACCAAGTTAGTCATTTTATCTGTCCCAGAAAGTCTACATAATACTGTCTGAAATTGTTCAGCACAGGTTTTGACAAATGATAAAGTGATTTTCTGTATGCTTTGCCATGTGTTTATGCATAAGTCACTCTTTCCTATCAAAGCTAAACAGTGAAATGACTGCTAAAGGTAAAAGAATCACTGTGGCAGAAGAAATAGTCTTCAAGTCTTTGACACAATTAATTTCCACATTTTCTGAAATGTCTCACACAAATGTAGTTAAAAACTAAGAAAATGCAGATTTTATTCTGGTATCATAGGCTTGTAAATGCTTTACTGTCCTACAATTCAAAGTATAGTCTAGTGTATTTAAAATTGTGCCTTATTTAAAGGTCATATCTCAAGGAAACAATGGCATCACCACAAGTGAGAAGACAAGAAACCGGTCTAGAGCAGGGAAAAAACAGATGAAAGAGCAGTGCTTAAAGTTGATTTGATTAAATTTATTCTGATGCCATTTCAAAGCCATCATCTTGATGAATTCATGGAGGATAGCTGAGACTCCAGAAGGCTGGTAAAGGGCCTCTTTCTTTGGAAAGACACTTTCTTTGGAAAATGAGGGAAATAGGAATCAGAGGATTAAAGGATAGCCAGGCTAACCTCTGATCGGTACTCGAATGAAAATCCATTTGAAAGCATTTAGAAAATATCAAGGAGACGGGTCACAATCAATACAGTTCTGACAAATTCATCTAATTTCATCCTGCAAAGGTGGCTTGGGATTTATAGATAAGGGAAACACAGTCAATGTTTTGTATCTGAACATTAACACACTGTCACTGTCCTACATCACATTTTCATAAATATATATAAATAAATTCACAAATTGGAAATGCTGCTACTATGAAAAACTTAGATTCAAACAACGCAAATCTGCAAGCAAACTAAACTATGACCCATGTTCTGGCACAGATCTTCCTGTGTCCACATTGTTAAACTTCCTTTGCCTCTATAACATGATGACCACATCCAAGGTGCTTGTTGCTCAGCCTAAGTGATCTCTGGCCCATGTCAAACTCACCCATGCTCAAACATTTCCTGGGAAAGCATTAGCTGGCTTGGACCAGAATCACAACCATGACTATTCTAACAGTTCATAAATAACACAAATTAGGGAGTCCCAATCCCAGCACCATTCCCTGGCATGCTTAACTTTTACATAAATATGACTAGAGACTATTTATCAGAGATCAACTGCCAAAATGGAAATCTCAGGGAACATCCAGAGGAATATCTGTTTGATCTACAGTTGCTTCCCTTACGATCTCAATGTCAAAGAGACAAGTGTCACTGGAACTGCAAGTGATGCTGGGAAGGCACAAGAATGATGAAGTCAAGTTTAGGGTTGGCAGAATGGGAATTCTGATTGATTGTCTCAAAATACACAATGTACCTCAATAAGAATACTGTTATGCATTTACAAAGGCATAATCAGCTGCACAAAAGCACAGTTAGGCAGTGGTTCCACATAAAAGAAAGTGACAATTAAAATGAGCCATTAATTATTCAAATTTATGTTGAGGATCATTCATATACTAATTATAAAAGACAGGGTCAGCCTCATAGAAATATCTTCTAGTCTGCATCACTGCAGCTGGGACACTGTCCATTGTGAAGGGACCATAGGGTAAAATGACCCATGGAACAGCACTGCCAGGTTGGCCAAAGCATTCAGATCTTCCTCTGCTGAATAGAAACACTTTGTGCCACATTTGTTCTCTGTATAGGTACAGAGATTTTCTCTGTATAGTAGGGATTTATATCCCTACTGTCTACCCACTGTTCTTTGACACCTTTAATACTTTTCAGGTATCTGTGCTTTTGAACCAGTATCTCATGGCCCTTTTCCAGGCCAGCCTTAATGTCCAGCAGCTTTGCTATTCCACTAGACTTAGCTGGATCTAGGACACCACAGCATACGAACAAAAGAGATGGAAACTGAAGAAAAGTTAACTACGGTCTTTATCTGGTCTTCTGCACTAATAGCTCCTGGCACAGGCAGCATTAGCTCCTGGCTCACCACAGCATTACACATTTTAGTTAGTATACAGTATATTCCAAGCTATTTGGCAGATCTGTCATTAACAGTTATTAAATAGAAGTTTAAAGTTCAAAGAACACAATATAATTGATTGACTTAGTACAGAACTGGGTTGTCTGGGCTTTAGTCCTAATGTGTTTAGCACACATCAATGCAACCCAGTTATCCACACCTCCCTGCCGAGTCATCAGTTCCAATGAAAAGCAAGGTGAAGGAGCAATATCATTCATGCAGATCTTGTCCTAAATGGGGTGGGACCACCAATGATGCCTACCTACTGCTGGGAGCTATTAAGAACCTCAAGCTCCACAGTGTAGCCATAGCCCAAATTACGCTCTGTTTTTGCACGTAAGGAATACGCACAGACTCTCTAAGCAAGTCAGGAATGAAATACAGAGTTTGGTTCCCAGATTACTAAAGAACTCTGCAAGTCAAAGGTAAATGTACCTAGATTCAATTACCTACTCTCCAGATCATTAAGCCTCAATCAGTGCTTTTATGCAGTGTATGAATCATCAAGATAAGAGGGTGATGAGCCAGAAGTTATTGTAAAAAATTATTGTACCAATTTATTGCCATTCCATAATCCTAGACTTGATCCAAACAATTAAGGTTTCTACAGTAGAGATTTGCATAACATTCCATGATATTCACTGGTAACCTGTCAAGTTTAGGAAAGTCTAGTTCATAGAATCATTTTGTTTAGACAAAAACTTTAAGGTCATCAAGTCCACCCGTTAAACCAACTGTCCCAAGCCCACCATTAAACCAGGTCCTGTAGCTCCATATCCACACGACTTCTAAATACATCCTGGTTGAAAGGTGAGTCTGTTCCATGCCTGACAACCATTTGAATAAGTTTTCCATAATCTTTGACAAGGTCTATCCTACCTGGATGCACCAGTTAAATTATAGATACATCATATATACCTTAGAATGCAGTAAAAAAGATGACTGCTTATTGCATTTAGCTTAATGACAGCATAAAATTAACAAATAATATTATATTCTGAGGTTACTAATATCATGTGTCACTATGTCATTGCAGCTGTACTTAGAGAAATAGATAAAATGAGTGATGCAAGAACACCATCTAAACTTTTAAAGGCACTTGTTCTACCAGAAACAATTATTGAATATTCAAACATGTTAGCTGAAAAACAACTTTACATTTAGTTACTAATGAAGTGCTGCCATGAAATCCTTCCTCTTGCAGTGTGGTTTTGAATGAAAAAAACACACACATTGAGAAAGGAGTGGAAAATCTTCAGTGACTGGCATAGGCTGTGGCAATATACTCTAAAACTAGTCTAGATTACTATTTTTTTATTTGTATGGAATTCAGTGTTTTCTGGCTGTTTGTAATATGACGGTATTTTACAAGCAAATAGGAAACATATGTGTTTTTTTAATAAAAATAATATGTTTTGTATGATGAATAATTTCCAGCAAACATACAAACTTAGACTTTTTACTGTGGTCATTCAGAAAAAGCAGACTACAGGTATCAGGCTGACTACTACTGGAAATCTTTTATTGAAAATAAATAGAAATGAAAAAAAAACCAACAGATTAAGAAAAAATAGCAACGAGTACTTCGTGTCTTATTCAATGTATCTTTTACATACTTGTTTTATAGTGCTTGAGAAATCTGCTGGAGAGGAATTCACTGATTCAGCAGTTAATTATTTCTTTACATAGATGGAGCACAGAAGCCAAAGACTCTCACACACATGCATTTTGTTCTTGAAAGCTTAGGAACATTTCTACTTGATTGCTCATTTTGCTTTTTGTTCCTAGAGTGAGGAATAAAAATTGCCATGTCCTTGTCATTGCAATGACAGAACAATCTGTTCTACATGAGCAAAGGAGAGGCCTCTGGGCAACGGGATCAGAAAATATGGATTGCTGGCAAACCTGCCAGCAGCATCAATCAACCTACAGGCTGGAAAAAAAAGTACAAGTCCAGGTCAGTGTCACTGACAGCTCAATAGTAGGACTGTCTGAGCCACAGCAAAATGCAGTTAGCTTGCAAGATGCCCTTAGAGCACCTTTTCGCCAAAATTCTTCAGACACAGGTGATGAAGCATCACCTGTTCTTCTGTAGCTTTTTCTAACTGTGTTACTGCTCCCTATTCCCATTACATTCCTATGAAGTTGACCAGGTTAAAGCAACCCTCATGATATGACAGTGTGAAAACAATGTTTGACATTGATTTGTTGGTATTTTCACTTTTCACAGCAGATAACAAAACTTTCCAGTAGGATTTGAAAACACACAGCAACATAAATGCAGGATTCAGGGTCTGCTCATCACAAACAAATTGCTGTGGATCAAGAACTCCAAAAATTCATGCCTAGAAAAATGGCCCATTGACATACCCAGAATTTAAGGGATACTGGTGTTGATTCAATGTCCATGAATTGTAAACTGTCTGATTAGTCAGATCATGAGACCAAAGAAACAAACAATATCTAACTCAGAGCTTTCAAGAACATGCTGTGCAATGAGATGGCCAGTGAAAAGATCTCCATCATCGAGCCTGGTTTAAAAACCACCCACTTCTCACTGAATTCCTATAAATACAAAAGCATCAGTTGTGTAACTGGCAGCTATTTTCTTATAAACACAAATCCATTAAGGCTCCTTTTCTGGTATCACAAAGGCAGTTTCCTTTGTTACACAATGTTAAAACACAAAGCATAAAGCATTTATGCTTTACGATAACTTTTTTATTCAAAGAGTCAACATGTCAAAGATTACACCCATCTAAGGGAAAAGATGCTACAGGAAGATATATCTGCTGAAAGTAAAAACTTGACTGGATTCTCTAGTCTTACACACAAGTCAGAATTAAGTAGATAATTTTATCACTCTAATAACCCTTCTTAAGTGTTTCAGGTGAGCAGCAATGTGTGAGAATAATCACAGAACAGACTCAGAGAAAATGCTGGGTTGGAAGGGACCTCCAAAGGTCATCTAGTCCAACCCCCCTACAACAAGCAGGGACATCTCTAACCAGAACAGATTGTTCAGACCCCATTAAGCCTAACCTTGAAAGTCTCCAGAGATGGGGCCTCTACTGCCTTTCTAGACAACCTGTTCCAGTGACCCACCACCCTCAGATTAAAGAACATTTTCCCAACATTCAGCCCAAATCTACCCTTTTCCAGCTTAAAACAATGACCATCCATCCTGTCATTCCATGCTCTTGTGGCCAGCTCTTCCCCAGCCTTCCCTCCAGACCTAACAGGTCAAATGCTGCTTCAGAAGACTCAGCTTCCTGGTGCATCCACAGGAACTTGGCAATAGCAGAAGTCTTGGAAGCTCCAGGGCTGAGCTGATGCAGGTACTTTTAGCACCATTTCAAGATATGGTTTAGTTTCCAGACTCCTGTTAGCAGTTGAGATCGTGCAGAATTTTCTGAACATTTGACCTTATGCTGGTTGCTGTAGCATTACATGATCTGCTGCATCTCACGTAGATTCTAGCTGTGCTTATTGTGACTGTAACATGGCACTGGATTAGCTCACAGGGCCAAAAAAGAGGAAAAGGAACTTCGGAAGATACACCTCAAAAAATGGGAATCTAGTGTGTAATACTCATGTAGACTACTTCTTGGTCAAAGAAGAGCTGGTTACCTGTCTTATGGCAGGTTAAGATGAAATTCTCTCTGGAAGGGTCTCGCTATCTTTGTAGAAATAATGAAGAGTCTGAACAACTAATCTTCAGTGGATATTTTTAGATGGCTGGAAATAGTGAGATGAATCCCCCTTCCTAGGATGATCATTTCTGGCACAGATGCTACAAGTCTAGTCTTACTCATCAAATCTATGTAGGACAGATCTAGGAGAGAGTTTAGGACCATACAGTTGGGACCCTATCCTAAATTCAGGATTTAAGTGAGCAAGAAGAGTGAAAATAAAAGACTAATTAAGTAATATTTTCTCTTCTGCCAATCATCTGTTCCAAAGCTGAAATACAACTAGAAACATCACCAAGTGACTGGAGATTAAAAATATATTTTAAACATAGCAGTGCATGCTCAAAGATTTCCCTTTGAGTATTCTCCCCACTCATTCTCACTCTGTTTTTGATGCTTTGTAATCACACTAGTAGCAACCATCCTCTGAATTAATACCACACGGACTCCATTCCTCTACTGTATGCATAATATAGGTTTAAAACAGTGGAACACCAGAAGAATTTTTCACGTCACAAAAAGCTTTAGCTAGTACTGCAAGACATGACACTATGTGCTACCTGCAACACTGAGGCAGGGATCAGTTTATCTTGTAATGATACAATGATAAGCTAGAAAAAAACATCAAGAATAAACTCACATGTCTAAAGAAAACTCTCAGAGTATAATAGAATCATGGAATCATTAAGGTTGAAGGAGACCTCCGAGATCATCCAGTCCAACTGGCAACCCAACCCCGCTATGCCCACTAAACCCTGTTCCCTAGTGGCACATCTACATGTTTTTTGAACACCTTCAGGGACAGCAACTCCACCACCACCCTGGGCAGCCTGTTCCAGTCCATGACCACTCCTTCAGTGACCACTCCTTCATCCTCCTGATGTCCAATCTAAATCTTCCCTGACATAACTTGTAGCCATTTCCTCTTGTTCTATTGCCAGTGACCTGGGAGAAGAAACTGACCACCACCTCTCTACGACCTCCTTCCAGGTAGTTGTAAAGAGCAATAAGGTCTCTGCTCAGCCTCCTGTTCTCCAGACTAAACAAACCCAGCTCCCTCAGCTGTTCCTCATAAGACCTATCCTTCTCTTCTAACTAATTTATAATAAGCAATAATAATCCTCTCTTCTAGATAATTTTTCCTTTCATTTTTCCTTTAGCTACTTTCTAAAAATAAAGAAAACTTGAGTAAATTGAAGGGATATTTAACAGAAAATCCATGGAAAGTTGTCTTCTGTGTGTGGGCAGTTTGGTTTCCTCTCCATTAATGTTGCCTGAGGGAATCAGTCAGCTGCTTACTGTGTTTTGACCTCATTGGATTCTCATGCAGCTGTGCAAAATTCAACATTGCTACTCTTAATGGGAATGGCTTGTCCCATATGTTTGCAGATGAATAAGTACATGCAAAGAACAGTGAGATCACAGAGCTATAAAATAACTTCTCTAATGGCAAGAAAAATAAAAGTCTGTTTTGCCAAGTTGTGTGTGTCACTGCCTCAGATAAAGGCTTAAAAGTACTTAAATTTCTTATACAGTAAATAATATCTAAATAATATCACTTGAAAAGGTGGGCAACTGTCAAGAAAAAGCAGTTCAACAAACCAAACAAACAAAGAGCAAGTTCAGGTTGTAGGGTTCAAATTCTGCTGTCGTTGCACAAAGAAAATTCAGTTCTGCTGAAACACACCATCTTTGCAGAAGTTCCTGGAAGAATAATGTCCTTGATACAGAAACTTTTATCAGTTATGTATCAACTACTGCCTGACCTCCCATAATCAAATCCTACTAAGCAAGATTACACAAAGACATGAGAGAAGACAACAGCCACAAGTGGAAGCAGAATTGAGGACTGCTCAGAAGTACAAACTGGGATATTCAGTACTCTGGGCAAATAGAGGTCAAAACATGCTGATAGCAAAACCTGACCACCAATTGAATCTTGAACAACAGAATCACAGAATCACAGAACATTAGGGATTGGAAAGGACCTCGAAAGATCATCTAGTCCAAACCCCCTG
>JAOXOE010033708.1:0-10011 GCA_028565055.1 Phoeniculus purpureus
CTCTGTGGTAAGGGTTGGACTTGATGATCTATTAGGTCCCTTCCAACCCTGGTAATACTGTGATACTGTGATACTGTTAATGCTTCTTCACATTCCTGCTGGAATCAGACCATGAGGCAGCAAAATATCACTCGTGAGGCATTTCACACGCTAGTGACTGGGAAAGAATGGGAAACCACTGAGAAAATGCACCTGGTGCAAACCACTGAGATGCTTCAGAAGAGTAGAACAAATTTCTTATGATTCCCAAGCTGAACCTGAACTCTGGAACTCATTTACAAATAGTTCACAAAGGCAGTCTAAGAGAAAAGAAATAGTGAGACATGCAGACTGGGAATCTGTTCTAATGTTCTGGAAGATGAGACAGAGGAAGCACATTTTCATGCCTCCTAAAGGATTTAATTATCCCTATTGGTTTAATTATTTTTGCCTAGCGAACTAATGGAATGTTTGATTAAACTTTACTACCTCAGAGAAAACCTGGTCTCATTGTATTTTGAAATCTCACAAGAGGGAGCTCTGAGTTTATCTATGACAGTTACAGCAATCAGGGTGGGATCTCAGCACTTGATTTGTTACTGTTCTAACCAGCTTAAATAAATATTTTCCCCTTTACCCAATTACTTAGTAAGCAAATAAAAATAAAATAAAACAAATACCACCCTCAACCCCTCAACCCTCAGAGTCAGTCCAGTATTCATGGGATGACATGAAGTATTACAAGCATCTTGCTAATTCATAGAATCACAGGGCTCGAAGTGACTTCCAAAGGTCAGCTTGTCTAACCATCCTCTGGTGAGTGAGGGACATCGCTCACCAGACCACTTTGCCCAGAGTCTGACCTTGAATGGCTCCAAGGATGAGGCCTCCACCACCTCTCCACGCAGCCTGTTCCAGGTATCCTCCACCCTCAGATTAAAGAGCTTTTTCCTGATGTCAAACCTAAATCGACCCTTTCCCAGCTTCAAACCATCTCTTCCCTGTTCCTCCTGTCCCAACCCCTCTCCCTCAAGTTTTAGGGTGCCTCGGCCATAGGACATGACATGTTATAGCCAGTATAAAACAGTTTTGCTGTGGGAGGGTATCCCAGATTTGCCACGGAAATCTCATGGGGACTCAGAAATACAGTTACATAATAAGACTATGTACTTCATTATTCTTGATGGATTTTTCCTTTATGACACGACCCCTATTATGTCTAAACATTTACAAAAGGCTACATAATAAAATAACAAATTCACATTTCAACCATTACACCTATTTCCTAACTATAGTTGCAGAAGCGCAGTGCTTGTTCCCCAGATCTACCCAACACATTTTTGATCTCACAGACAAGTTCCATCAGGCAGTCATATAAGGTCTCATAGAATAATCTGGTAACATCTCAAACTGAGTCGCTTTGAGTGTGTGACACAAAGGTATTTTCTCCATTGACTACATCAGTTCTGCTTCCATTGTAGCACAAAGGGTTTAAGTGCTTCAACACTTGTAACCTAAGGATCGCAAAACACTGAAATGGCCCATCAGGTGCATTTGCTATAGTTGTCTTCCTTTCTTTAGCCATAAGCTCCACTAATGTTTGAATTTTCAGTTCTGTACTCTAGCACACCTGGAGATTCAGCTAAAAATTGAACTTCAACCTGCGTTTCAGCTCAGTTTTTGCTCCTAATAAGACCCACAGTTATTTTTATGTCCTCTACTAATGGTGCCATTTGACCACCTAGAAGTGGAGTAAATTAACAAGAGACTCAATGAGCCTCTGGAACACCAGAACTAAATATATGAGGAAAAAAGTGAAAGCTGTAAATGCTGAATTTCCCCACAGCTCATTTTCTCATAATTTCCTTCCCTTCTGTTTCTTAGCAATAGGATCTGACAGCATGATCCTACTTCACTGAATAGCTCCAGCAGTTCCTGTTCTATTTGTCACGTTAATTTAAAAATTGAAAAGAGAATCTTTCAATACAATGAGCTAAAGACCTCCAGTCATTCCAGGAACTTCTAATGATGACAAATGAAAAAAAATAATTTCAAATGTAACAGAGACAGAACAAGCCAAATGCATCGCTGCAGTGGTCCTTGATTGTATTTCAGATTAAAAAAAATAAAAGTGTGCAAGCTCCTCAGTTACTTTTCCATCCTGAATGAATGAAATTGTTGAAATGTGTTACCACAAGAAGCAGCTGATACTCCAAGCACTTTGAACCCTCGATGAATTTAAGCAATATACCTGTGTTGGCTTTTTTAATTTTATAAGTCTGTTTCTGCAGTCTGGCCTCATTTAGTCTCACAAAATTTGTAGCTGCACATCCTTATAATAGAATCATAGAATCTAAGATTGGAAGAGAAGTCCAAAACCATCTAGTTCAACCGTCAACCCAACCCCACCCTGACCACTAAACCCTGTTCCCCAGGACCACATCTACATGTTTTGTGAATTTCTCCAGGGAGAGTTACTCCCCACCCAACTCCTCAAGCAGCCTGTTCCAACCCCTGAGGACTCTGTCAGGGAGGAATTTTTTCCCTGATGTCCAATATAAAACTCCTCTGGCACAAGTGGAGGCCATTATACAACCTACAGTACCTCTGTAGTACTGTAGTTCTCACTGTGCCTCTGAGATCCTGAAATACTCTTCAGATGATAAAAAAATAGTGAGTATTAGTACTGCATGTTAAATGTTCGTACCTTCTACTAAAAAATAATAAAAGTACAAAACTTTATTGTACTTAGAAAAATCAAGTATCTAAAGAAAGCTTGGGAACAGCAACTTTAAACCTACTTATAGCATCTGAATTAGTATCTTCTGCTGCCATGAAAAAGTTATATTGTTAAACAAAGTAAATCTAGACTAGATGGGAATTCCTAGAAATAAAATGTTCCTAAGTATCACAAAACTCGAGTGATCAGAATGAAAGTGAATCTAGATAAAACTTTTAGCGTGAAAATATTAGCATTTGAGCAGTCCAAGAAAAGCGTCATTAAACTCTTCACAAATCTGAAATTGTATTTATAATAGTACATTACATACTTTCATATGAAAATGATTTCATATGAAAATGAAGTCTATTCCTTCTCTTTCCTCTCCAAGCAATGAAAAAAATGAGATCACTATACAAGTTGTCTTCATTATTGGTGAAACTGTGATGACCACTATGATTTTTTATGCTGGTTTACAGGTCAAAGAAAATGTATCTGGTCAATAGGAAATACTGAAAATTTATCCTGGCACTAAACTGTTCACTGTAGTATTCATTAAATTTGCAGATAATGGATAAAATACACTCAGAGTGGAATTTAGTCATAAAGGTGAGCTCTTATCATTTATTCAAACACAACCTGAAGTGTAGTGTGGTAATGGCATCTTAAACTGTAGCCCCAATGTGAAAAATGAAGGTCTGTGAACACATTTAATGCTACAACCACAGTCAGCTGATGCAGCAAAAACCGGATGTATGAGCTGGCACTCAGAAATAAAGGAGCCTTTAGTTCCTCTAAAGGTCAGTTATGGCATTTGGGGGCTAGAAAGGAATGTGTAAATGTGATTTACAGTAAACACAGAGATGTTGCTCTGTTTTAACGTGTAGAAGAAGATTAAACTGATAGATGTGCTTGACATTTCATTTTATTTTCTCATAAAGAAGTTTTTATAATCTTTATTTGAGTTATAATGTAGATGCTAGTTCTACAGTGACTCTGGAAGATGTCCAAGCTCCTATCCCAGTTCTGCAAGGAACATGCTGCACAATCCAGTAAATTATTTAACCTCTTCAGTCCTATAATTCGTGAAGACAAGTTGGGACTCACGAGAAAGAGAATAGGCACGTAACACGTATTTATGAAAAGTATATTGATTAGTCACATAGCCAGACTAATTCAATTGATTGTTTTGATTAGTATTCGAGGTTTGCCATATCTGGTTAAAGCTCTGTGCTTAGTGTTTGCATTGGTCTAATATAAACCCATACCATATGATAAAGTCTAGCCTGAACTACACACGGATGGGAGTCTCTTTTTATCTCATATCATGTGTAAAAGACAGAAAACAAAGTGAAATGGTGTAGGCGGACTTTCTCTTGTTCTGTAAGTCAAGTATAAATATCAGGAGGTTGGGTAAGCAACAAGATAAGTCACTAAGCTTACTCAGTCCAAACCCACTTAGCTTCTCCTAAGGAAGATCTTTCCCCTGGGAAACACAGATTCTGAGTCCATCAAATTGCTGATGTCAGTGATGTCTGTTGAAATTACTTGTGGCCCTGGAGATGTCTCCATCTCATTTCTGTAGTCAAACTAACAACAGGGGAACTTATCAGGGCCATACTTTTAGATGATTTTAAGTGCCATTGCATTGACTCATTTCTTGTAAAAGTTTAAGATCAAATAAAAGCATAAAGAGCAGGTACAAAAGCTCTGAGGTATGACTGATTAATTTTGATATGCATGAGTAATTATGTTAATGAGCCTCTGAAAAATAATCCTTCCTTATGTATGTAAGATAACTGCAGTATTGTGTTGTCTCCCATTTGCTGGAGCTTGTCTCCTCTATGCTAAATCATGGGGATCAGGAGAGGTGCCTGGGGACTGGAGGATAGCAGATGTCACATCAGTCTTCAAAAAAGGGTAAGAAGGAAGACCCAGGTAACTATAGACTGGTCAGCCTAACCTCCATCCCAGGAAAAGTAATGGAACAATTTATCCTAGACACTGTCTCCAGGCACAAGAAAGTCATTAGGGAAGTCAGCAAGGCTTCACCAAAGGGAAGTCATGCTTGACCAGCCTTATAGCTTTTTATGAGGGCATAACCAGGTGGATGGATTATGGCAGAGCCGTGGATGTGGTCTATCTTGACTTTAGTAAGGCATTTGACACAGTCTCCCTCAGCATCCTTGCAGTGAAACTGAGGCAGTGTGGTCTGGACAATCAGGTAGTGAGGTGGATTTTGAACTGGCTGCAGGATGGAAGCCAGAGAATAGTGGTCAATGGGACAGAATCTAATTGGAGTGGGGTCTAATGGAGTCCCCGAAGGGTCAGTACTGGGACCAGTACTATTCAATCTGTGTATTATTGACTTGGATGAGAGATCAGAGTGCACTATCAGCAAGTTTGCTGATGACACAAAGCTGGGAGGAGTGGCCAACACCCCAGCAGGCTCTGGACAGGCTGGAGAGCTGGGCAGGGAGGAATTTAATGAAATTTAACAAGGGCAAGTGTAGAGTCTTGTATCTGGGCAAGAACAACCCCAGGTACAGGTACAGTATAGGTTGGGGATCGACCTGCTGGCAGTGTAGGAGAAAGGGACCTGGAGGTCCCTTTGCTGTCCACCAAACAGGATGACCATGAGCCAGAAATGTACCCTTGTGGCCAAGAAGGCCAACAGCATCCTGGGGTGGATCACAAGTGGGTGGTTAGCAGATTGAGAGAGGTTCTCCTCCCCCTCTACTCTGCCCTTGTGAGACCATGTCTGGAATATTGTGTCCAGTTCTGGGCCCCTCAATTCAAAAGGGACACAGAACTGCTGGAAACAGTCCATCGCAGAGTCATGAAGATGATGAAGGGAGTAGAATTCTTCCCTTATGAGGAAAAGCTGAGGGAGCTGGATCTCTTTAGCTTGGAGAAAAGGAGACTGAGGGTTAACCTCATTCATTAATGTTTCCAATTATGTGAAGGGTGGTTGTCAGGAGGAGTCAGGCTCTTCTCAGTATCATGCGATGATAGGACAAGGGGCAATGGGTGTGAGCTGGAACACAGGAGTTTACTGCACAGTAATTGTAGCTGAAATAGCTGGATTGCTAGATTAGAAAGTAACATGAAGCATGCAGAACACTGTTCTCATTTTTACCACTGTTTATAAAATTTTCAGACATCGCTTAGATGATCTGCAAATAGATTACACAGCTTTCACTTCTCATTGCCACGGAGTTGATGAGAGGAATGTGTTGATGTATTGAAAAGCATTTTGAATGAATTAGCTTACATAATACTACTGGTCTTAGTTTTTCTTTGTTTCCCTTATAAGGGATTGAAAAAGAATGGGAATAGTTCTAGTGACTTTATTCTGAGGTCATACTATTCTTAGAAGAAATAACAAGTTTAGAGGGTGTGTAGGTTCGAAGCACAATTAAAATCCCTGAAAGTTTAAGTGCTATCTGCAATAGTTGTCTTTAAGCTCACTTCAAGTCTGTGCCATTTCCAATAAATCTGTTGAATCACAAATACCAGCAAATTACTATGGAAGGACATATTGTACCATTTTCCCTACATATCTCATGTGTCAAGGCGCTTGCCCTTCCCTCGAAACCCACAAGAGTTCAGTTAAAAGTACTGATGAGGGGTTGGTACAGGCATGTGAACAGAGTGCTCCTAACAAAGCTTTTTCTTAAAGAATTTGGGCTTTGGGTTTTTTTTTTCTTTGTTCACTGTGCCTTTTAAGTAAACCCTTATCTCTATCCTGTAAAGTCAGAGGTGGGAACAGAAACGCTGACCATGCAAAATCTAAAAATTAAAGCAAATGTTCCTGTACAGTCACACTCCAGTTATCTCACACAGTACAGGTGGTGATGGATATAGCTGAACACAGCTCAACCCAAAGGCTTCACTAAATGCTTCTAAAAACACAAATCACCACAACTTCTATGTTCACACAGTTAAAGAACACAGAAACTATGAAGTGCCATAGCTCATCAGCTACCAAAAGAAATACTGTGTAGAAAGAGTTACACAATTCTGTAGAAAAATTGTGCATGAGTTTGAAAAGTGAAAATAGATTAGGCTGTCATGAAAATCTTAAGCATGCATTTCTCCAATTAAAAATAATAATTAAAAAAAAAAAATCACACCTCTTTTATGGGCCTAATACCAGCCTGTGTCCTTTGAATTTTTAAAATATAGTTTTTTCTCTCTGAAAATAAATATCTTCTACCCAACTTGGCTGTGTCAGAGTTACAGCTGTGGTACAGAGCCATGAAAGGGAATAAATGTTCCCCCAATTCATAACTAACAGCATAACTAGCTGTAAACAGGTACATGAACACATACATATAGATTACAGAGTTCTGCTCCTATGAAATAATGGAAAACTCCAAGTTCAAAATAAAAGCAAAATAAACAGACTTCCAACATTTAATCATCTGCTATTGCAATTACTTTTGCATACACTAGATTTTTTTTTTTTTTTACTTTGCTTTCCTGAGCCCAAGACACTAGACAGCACGTTCAGTCTGGTTTGGTACACTGCATACATTTGTTTTCATAGAATCATTGTCACAAAAGTTGACCCGTGTCCTTAGAAGTATTTCTCTGCCATCTACCCCACCCTGTACTCAGCACTAGTGAGGCATCATCTCGAGTACTGGGTTCAGTTTTGGGCATCTCAATACAATAAGGACATTGAAAGAAGGGCAATGAAGCTGGTGAAGAGTCTGGAGGGCAGGTCTGATAAGAAGGGGCAGAGGAAAGTGGGGTTGTTTAGTCTGGAGAAAAGGAGGTTGAGTGGAGACCTTATTGCTTTTTATAGTAACCTAAAAGGAGGTTGTAGAGAGGTGGAGATTGGTCTCTTCTCACAAGTCACTAACAATAAGACAAGAGGAAATGGCCCTAAATTCCAAAAGAGGTTCAGATTGGACATTAGAAAAAATGTGCTCCGTGACAGAGTGGTCAGGGATTGGAACAGACTGTCCTGGAAGGTGGTGGATTCGCTGACCCTGAAGGTGTTCAAAAAACATGTAGATGGGGCACTTGCAAACATGGTTTAATGGGCATGGAATGTTGGTTTGCACTGATGGTTTTGGAGGGCTTTCCCAACCTTAATGATTCTACAATTTGACGATTCTACTGATGCAGAGTAATCCAAACTCAACAAGCACCATTTATGTGCGACAGACACATCATTCTTCAGGAGGTTTTGGTAAAGGTTTAAATTAAACTTCTAGTTTGGCATGTCTGTACCACACATTTTCCCTTTCCTTAGAAGGTCTTCATTGAAAATGAAGCATAGAACTTGGTGAAGTGATTACAAGGAGTTTGCTGCTGAACTTGGCACTCGGTATTTGTCAGACAGGTTTGGCACAAATTGTATTAGTCACATTAACCAATTGATACTGTACATCTGTCTAGAATAATGCACATTCTAAGCCTGCTGTCAGTAGCAATGAAACCACTTCATCTACATAGACCTTAGAAAATGCCATGTTTTTCCGAGTCTGAAATTCCTCTGTGTGCATGAATGTTTTGCTATAGACACTGAGACTAAAAGCTGGGCATGCAGCAGAAACTGATTTTCGTTGGCATTTGGAAAGGAAAGCTTTTCCATCTGATTCAGATGTATTTCTGTCTGAGGTTTTTTTTATTAATTACTAAAATCATAGTAAGGATTCACACAAACAAAATCAAAATACATGCACCTTGGCTTATAAAAATCTAACCTCTTCTCCTTGGTTGCCCCATGCTATAACCTGTTGTGCTTGGATTAGCCTAAGCTGTTAGAGAATCCTTTTTAACTCAGAATTGCTCTTGCTGAAAATGTATTGATACAAAATGAAGGTCACCTAATCCCATTTTGAAAATAGCAGTGACCAGTTCTATGCACCAAGTATTGTCAACAGTGACCTGTAGAAGTTGTAGACACTGATAGGTAATAGGTACGGGTTACTCCAAGGTAGAGCTTGCTTTCCTTTCCTCTGCACATAACTGATCTTGATCAGATTATTGTTACAGCCTTCCTCCCAAACATATTTACATCCTCTGGTGATAATGGCAGGCCACTACTTACACCTGTTCTCAAAGGTAGCTTGTACAGAAGTCTATGAGATATCATGCCAGCAAACTATCAAAAAAACCAGATGGCAAGGGATTTATGTTTTCCATCCCATCAACCATTTCTGGATGTATTATATCAATATGTTGGGTCTCATCCATAACCCATTGAAGGGTATGAATTCACTTGACATTGTTTCTATAGCCCGCACTTTTGCCCCAGCTTTCTGATGCTCCTGATAGGCAACATGCACTCCCAGGGTGTTCCAGCCCAGCAGAGCACGCTGTTCCCGGGACACAATGCTGCTGGAGCACTGGGCATTTCTGGGACAGGGACTTCCACAAGCAGGTGAAGGTACTGCTGCAGAAGAGCTCAGTTTGGT
Source organism: Phoeniculus purpureus (assembly GCA_028565055.1). NCBI lineage: Eukaryota > Metazoa > Chordata > Aves > Bucerotiformes > Phoeniculidae > Phoeniculus > Phoeniculus purpureus. The sequence continues at coordinate 9,133 of JAOXOE010033708.1, forward strand.
GAGCTCAGCCTTTGAGTATGTAAGAAAAGAAGAGCAGCACCCTTCAGAAAATTCTCTCTGCATTCTATGCTCTGTAAAAGCAAACAGGTGATTTTATTGAGAAATTTTCTAAACTGTTTAAAGTCTGCAATCCTTAGGTTTAAAAGACTAACATGTGGTTTACATACTGTATAAACTCTTAACTGTTTCCAATCCTTCCCTTCAAAAGCTAAACATGTAATAGTTTCTGTTTATATCAGAGACAGCATTTTATCATCAGTTGACTGGCTTGGGATTTTGAAATATGACATCTATGAAGCCAAGTTCAGTTACACCCAGGCAAGAAATCTTTACTTATTTCATTCTGGCATCTGGTTCAGGAAGAACTTCAGGATGAGAATTTTTTAACCACTTCCACAGTTTGGCCATGAGATTTTAGTCAAGCCTTTGGTATTGTTTCCCCACAACATTCTCCTGGAGAAATTATGCTACCGGTTGTCCCAAATATTCCACCCAGATGACAACCACGTTAACACAGTCATTCATTACAGGTAAGAAAAAGTCATTTCTTAATAAGGAAAAAAGTAAAATTTTTTAAAAATACAGAGACCACCTCAATAACTTCATCTAGAGTGCCACTAATTTCACAAGAAGAAAATACTAGAAACCCAAGTCTCAATTGCAGTCTTTCTCACAATTTGAATAGTGAAAATGATGCAAAAAATACTGGTTTTGAATATCATCTCAAACTACCAAATCCCCTGCCTTTCAGTTTTCAGCAAGTAAAAACATGCCAAGGACCACTCTGAGCAATCAACTTGTGATAGAATCATAGAATCATAGAATCATAGAATCATAGAATCATAGAATCATAGAATCATAGAATCATAGAATCATAGA
>JAOXOE010033709.1:0-10010 GCA_028565055.1 Phoeniculus purpureus
TGTGTGACTTGGTCTAGGGGATCCTGCTGTGGCAGGGGGATTGGACTAGATGATCTTTCGAGGTCCCTTCCAATCCCAAGTGTTCTGTGATTCTGTGATTAGTAGTCCTTACATGAGCATTGCATGTTTGCTTCTTAGATGAGGGGAGGATATTTTTAAGGCTGTGTTTGTGTTTTGGTCAAACCCTTGAGACGTTCTTATTATAGTTTGTAGATGTTCATTGTCATCATTGTGGAAGAGCCGTGGTGAGGACGGACTTCACGCTGTGAGAACAGCATCAGCACAGAAGTACACAAACGCAGTGTTGCAGCCCTGGTCCCTTGGTTGGGGAGATGTAGCAGAGCATGTAATTAAATGATAATTTCACTCTGTTCTGCAGCTTGAGCTTCCGCTGTTCTACCTACTTAGAAAGCAGATGAAGTACTTAAAGACGGGGTGGTTCTTCTGAAAGAAAAAGTCTTTACAGAGCCCTAAAAAGTAGAAAACATTTACTTTGGAAACCTTCTTAAGCAGAAAATCTGTTCTGCCCTTACAGAAAGGTTTGTGGTGACAGATGTGTTCAGATGAATTCAGACTAATAAAGTTGCTTGAGAAGAGTTGACTCTGCTAACTCTGTTATGGCCTGAATCTGTGCCAGGAGAGGGTTAGGTTGGATGTTAGGAAGCATTTTCTCACAGCAAGGGTGATCAGAGCCTGGACTGGACTGCCCAGGGCAGTGGTGGAGTCCCCATCCCTGGAGATGTTGAAGAACAGCCTGGCTGCATCCCTTAGTGCCCTGGTGTGGCCGCTGTGGTGATGTGAGGTCCTGGGCTGGGCTGGATGAGCTCAGAGGGCTTTTCCAGCCTCAGTGCTTCTGCGAGTCTGTGACTTTGCATGATCTTATAGATAAAAGAACCACGTGTAGATGAGAGAGACTAGGAGGAAGATTAATTTTGTTCCTATTTTATTTCTTTTTGTCTTTCTGGTTTGAAAATTGCTCACAGCAAGTGATCAATAAAACATAACAAAGATATCATTGGATCAGGTTTTGGGTTCATGTAGATACACCTCCAGAAACCCATGGAGGAAGGAAGAGCCTCTTGGCTTGTTTATGCGCCTGAGGCTGTGGCAAGGAGAGTCTCTCCCTGTGCACTATTTTCCTGTAACATGTATAACCAGCACAAGGAGAAAGAAGAATCCTGGTACCAGGCTTTCCGATGTCTTCAAACGGCAGCAAAGACACTGCTGTTGGCAGAGGCTGTTGGGTGCTCAGTTCATCAGAGCAGAGGTGTTGGGGCATTGACATGAAATACACCCAGCCTGCACACGTACATCACTTGGGTTGGAAGAGACCCTTGAGATCATCAAGTGTCTGATAACCCTTCCAGTGAAGACATTTTTCCTGATGTAGAGTCCTGGAATGGTTTGGGCTTGAGAGGACCTCAAAGATCATCGAGTTCCAGCCCTACTGGGGTGGGGCTTTTAACATTTCTGCCTGTGTTTTTTTATTTTAAGAGGAGCCAACGCTGTATCGCAGGTTTCTGTAATTGTCTTTGAAATCTGGAGCCCTAGCAGCTGCCTTGCACTTAACAGGCACCTCTGGGGGCAGTAACTCTACACCCTCATAAAATATTACTGCCCGGTTGCTCTACGTCTAAAATCGCACTGCAGAGGTACATCTGGGGTAATGCTGTGGTGGCGCTGAGGAAAGTGAGTCGGTGGGGCTGAGTCTGTTTTTGCCTTCCTGGAGAGAAGGTTGAATCGCCATGACCTGCGCGGATTTCATACCGTTATTTGGGGGAGATAAGGGTAAAATACTCGGGTCCGGGGAACGCTCATTCGGTGCAGAGCTGGGAGGTGGGTTTTCATAAGGCTGCTAGGCTGGTGTTCCTACCTGATAGCCCTTCATACTTCACAGTCTGCACACCTCTTTAAGCTCTCTGAGAAGACGTTTTGGAGGAAGCAAAACCCTTCAGGAGACGAGAAAAGGCAGATCTGATGTAAAGGTCACCTCTGAAACTGTGGCAGGTGCAATAATTGATTTAATCAAACCCCCTGTTGTATGTCCGTTCTTTTCAGCGAGCTATTTTAGCTTTGGGTTTGAAGCCACACTGCTGCATTGATGGGAGCACAGGCAAAGGAGGCCTCCACTTCCTATTGTGCTCTGCCAGATTCATCGCCTCCCGGTTTTGAGATTAATTTTTCACCCTTTCCTTCCCTCCCCTGCGTATTTTCTGAATGAGGCTGAGACTTCACAATGCTACTGTCATCGCCTTTCTGATCTCCTACGGAGAAAGTACTTCAGGGGTTTGCCGTGTTTCTTAGGCTGTTTGTATCTCATCTCGCACTGACCTCTTCAAGAAAGAGTTTGAAAGCTGGTGCTGTGGTTACACGTTCCCTGCAAAGTCCTGGGACACGAATAATGTTCTGAGTAATCTGGGCCAGTAACTTGCGTTTCTGTACAGGACAGCATCAGTGGATCTGACAGATGTGATTAGTAGGGTGTAATGGGAATATAAAATGCAGCTTCTCATAGCTTCATGCAAATGGAAGGCCAGTGGCAAAAGGATTCTCTTGGGTTGGTCTCAGATGGCCATTTCCTACCCTGGAACCAACCTTCCATCTGTTTTTTCTAGAATTTTTGAAGTGCGTTACCCCTTCTCCCCCAAAGTGTAGATCTTTGGCTTATTGAGCTAAGGCACAATAAACCAACCAACAATAAATAAATAGAATCATGGAATAATTCGGGTTGGAAAGGACCCTTGGGATCGTTGAGTCCAACCATCACCCCTGCTCAATCAAGTTCACCACTGATCCAGATCCCCCAACACCACATCTAAACAGCCTTTAAACACCTCCAGGGATGGTGACTCAACCCCCTCCCTGGGCAGCCTGTGCCAGTGTCTGACCACTCTTTCTGTGAAAAATTGTTCCTAATGTCCAGCCTAACCCTCCTCTGCTGCAGCTTGAGGCCCTTCCCTCTTGTTCTGTCACGAGTGATCTTGAGAAGAGACCAGCACCCACCTCTCCACAGTGTCCCTTCAGGTAGCTTCCTCTTCTTCAACCTAACCAGACCTAGCTCCTTCAGTCACTCTTCATAAGATTTGTTATCCAGCCCCTAAGTGTTTCCAATGTACTTTCTTTTTCTCTACCAACGTAGACAGAAGAATTTGAGGGTTTAGTCGGGATGGCAGATGTGGCAAAAGTGAGGTGAAGAGGTTCCCCATTACATTTCGACTTTCCTGTTCGGGTTCAGAACATGGGAACATGGGGATTACCGTAAAAAGTGTTTGCATCAACAAAGAGCCACCAGCATTTGCTTTGAAGTGATGTTTACCTTCTTCCTGTGTGCGAGCAGCTACTGCCGTGTCCTCCCCGCTAAGCCAAGCACTCATTGTTTGCACATGTGCTGGGCTTGGGCTGCCCGTGCGCAGCGCATTACGTGCTCCAGGAGGTCACGGTGCCATCTGGGCTCTGGGTAATGGGCTGGTGTATTTATTGGTTGCCTTTTGGCTGCTCTAAACAAGCTCTGAGGGGAGCTGCACAATCCCTGCCCATTCCGGATCAGTCAGAACGCTGCTTTTCAGGAAAAACCAGTCAGAAATGAACCGTAAGTTCGGGTGGGTCTGGCTGGAGTCTTGTGGGCACGCGGGAAAACAATGCAGAGCAGACTGGGGGGTTGGAAGTTGGGCTGCAGCGTAAGTAGCCTCTAGGACAGCCTCGTGGTCTTAGCGCTCGATTCAGCGCAGGATGCTTGGGGGCCACCAGCAGAAGTGGTGCGTAGCTGTGGTTGGGTTCTGCTGCTCAGGAGGCAGGTGTGCTGTAGCATTCACTGCCAATAAGGGTGTGCAAACCCCTGTCAGTGATTTCTTGCTCAAGTTCTACTTTGGATGTGAAATATGAAGAAAAGTGAATGATTTGTAGGTGCTTAGGCTGAGCCTTACCGAAGAGTTCCTCACAGTATTTATCACTTAGGCTTGAGACACGAGTCATCCCGCTAAGAGCACTTTGTTCTCAGTACTTAAGGAAAATACTTTATGGATGTTGCCTATGCTGATTGCTTCCTGAGGTGTGATTTTATTGTATTCTGGGCTGTTTACGTGCTTCAAATGCACCTTTAACAGGTGGTTTGGTGCTGTAGGTTGTTCCTATGGTATTCAAAGTATTTCAATTACCTACATGTTATCAATCTCTTTTAATCATTGGGTGAAACTGTCTCCAGGGTTTGGGGCTTTGGTTTGATTCTTTTTTTGTTTAGTCTCTTCATACACTTAGAAACCCAGAAATCTGGGGCTATTGGTTCTTCACTTCAGCTGTGCTGTTCCGAAGGGTCTGCACCTCCTCTGGGACTGGGTTTTCTGAGATGGAAGTCCAACAATGCTTGTTTGTAAATATACCAGGGTGCTCTTTCTAGGCTGTATCACCAACATGTACTAGGTCTGCAGGAGAGAACACACCCTACAGGTTCAAAGATCTGTAACACAAAGGCATCAGCAGGTACCTTCGTCATGATTTCAGTTGCATCCATGGAAATACAGTGACGTTTACGGAGATGAGTTGAGGATAATTGAGGAAAGCGGCACAAAAGCTTTTCTCTCTTTCTGATCCTTTTCTGATAGGGATCATCTGTTGGAAATCAATGGGTTTTGAAAGCTTCAGTGGTTTAGTGATAAACCAGTACGTTGGGGCTGTTCTGAAGAACCAAACCTGTTCTCAGCTTGTGCAGATGCTCCCAGTTTAGTGTTCAGCTGCATCCCAGTGCCTTGAGAAACAAACAGGAGAATTCTAGACGTATGTAAGTTGGTAAAGACCATTAAGATCATAGAGTCCAACGATTAACTCAGCTGGGAGGTGTTCAGGACGGATGTAGAACTAGTCTGACCTCTGTGTCTGTATCCATGTAGAGATTAGTCGACTCCCTCAATTTTGCATGGAAAGATTCTGCAGCTGAAGCTATCAAGAACTTTCTTTCCCTTTTCCCTTTGCTTTAAGTGGAGAATAGTCGTTCAGCGTAGTCACACTGATCGTGGAAAAAGACTTCTTACAGTTCTGTCGGGCAGATTTTACAAGAACAAACAGCCAGGCGTCCCAAACGCTGTGAAATAGGAGCAGTGACTTAGTTGTCTCCCCATTTCTGCAACGTTTTAGTGGTCGGAGGATTCAGCGTGCAAGAGGCTGGGACTCGGTTTCATCTCCTGCCGGCCCACAGCACAACCTCCTGCCTCTTGCTGTCCAGAGTAAGGTGGTAACAAGTAACATGTGGGTTGTTCTGGGTTTGCTGCCAAGGCTTTCTTTGCTCCTGGTCTTTTGTTTCGTATAAAATACTTGAGTAGGTAAGTGAAAGCGGGAGGCACTGGTTGGAGCTCTGGTAGCTCCTTGTCTTTTCAGTAGCGCTTGGTGACAGTGGTTTGGGAAAGTCCTTCTTTCTGGTTTAGGGGCTTCCCAATTGACTGGGTTTTGCTTAATTTTGCATGTGCTCCTGTTTGTTTGTGGGTGAGGAGTTGGCCTTCTGTCCAGCTCGAAAGCCCAGGCTTGATGTCCTTGAGTTGGGTGCATTAGAATCAGAGGAGCGTAGAAGTTGAGAGGCCAAACAAACCTCCTCTCATCTAGAGTGAACAAGTGACTCTGGTTAAATTTCTCTCCAGTGGCCAAATGTAGAAACATCACTCACTTTCCCAGCTTTGTGAATCAAAGGAAGCAGCCCCTTATCCATATTCCCTCTTCTGCATGGTTTGCGCCGGAGAGGGCAGAGCTGCTCCTGCAGGCAGCGGGCAGCACCCAGGGAAGGGGACACAAGTCTGTAGGGGGTGGAGAGAAAGTTCCCTCCGGCAGGAAAGGTGTGTCTGCTCCAGCGTGCAGCGAGCCCATCCCGTTACGGGCACTCGTGCCACCGCGCTGTAACGGGGAGCCACATCTCACCTGCATAATTTATCTCTTGGGTCAGTAACCCAATCCCAGTGCGCGGCGGAGCTCAGGTAGGGGGATCGCTGCTCGTCGTGGTAATTTCGCCCTGTGCTTTGCTGTTCGTCGGGGTAATTTTATGCTGCCGGAACAATGTGTTGTGCTGGGAGGGAAGAGGGTGCAAGGAGCAGCAGCTAGAGTCACTTTAAAGTCGTGGAAGTGGGTTTGCAAGAGGAAGACTGTCCGTTGTTGGTTGGGCAAATGCTAATTGCTTGGGAAGCGTCCCCATATGCTTCGGTTTTAGAAAGTGCTAGCACAGAAATTTTCCTCTATGACAGGACCCTGCAATTAAAGGAAAACTGACTCCTGTTTCTGCAGGAGTATTAACCAGCTGCTCGTATTGTCGCTAGCAGTTGTCACCCAGCTTACTGTGTAGCGGTTTGGGGTGGGCTTGGTGGATTGACAGTCGGTGTTGGTTATTGCAAGAAAATCCGTGGAAAGGCAAAACAAGCAGCTTGCAGATGGATTTTAAGTGGTGTTAGTAGGCTGTGTGCAGAGATGTCCGTATTGGACATTTGCAGCCTTTATAGTCCAACACAGCATCTTCAAAATGCTTTCACAAACTGGATTGAGCCTTCCGCTGCTGTTTCAATCTTCTCTTCCTTTCAGACCCACCCAAGAGCTGGGAATTGTGTTCCTTTAACCCAAGCTTGGGCACCAGTAAATACTGAAATAGGTATTTTAGAGGTCGGAATATTAGTTTTGGAGTGAAGGAAACCTGTTAAATTGTAGGATTAGTAGGATTAGACTGACTACCTTAGCAGAACGCAGGATGCATCACAATTCCTGCTCTTGATTGCAAGCAGAGATCGAGGAGATTGCACCATTATTTTTAAATGAAATACAGCAACTTTTTGCAAGTCTGGGTGTTTTACACAGCCAGATTTTGCTTATCCTTCATTTTTCAATAGACTCTCAGTGTGCTTGGAGCTGGAATTCAAATGGTATTGAACGTCTGCATAGGGTGGGGTATATTTGGATTTGCAAAAGCTTAGCTGAGACGTGGAACTTGTCTGAAAGGAATTAGCTGAACAAGGATTCCCAAAAGGACTTCTTTGAAGATTCCAATTCCATCTGAAATATTGGCAGGCATCTGCCATTCATCATTTAGCTAGTAACGGGTCTGAGCCCAAAGCTGCTCTTGTCCCCTTGGGGACAGTCCATAGCGTTCCCGTAGTCCCTGTGCGGGCAGGTCTGTGAGAGAGAGACTGTGCCTGACCATACCCGGAGTTGGGACAGGGGTTGTGTAACCAGGATTGTGTAATAATGGACTTAACCATAGTCTCATAAGAGTTTGCTGCTCTCACCACTTCTTAGGAGAGAAGGTTGCAGGAATGTGACTAATTACCCTCCTTTAAGGTTGTTGGGTGTCCTAATTTTCAAGGAGTGTCCTTGCTAACAGGGACAACCCTGGAGTTTTGGAGGCTTTACTGAAAAAAATGGGGCAATGTTCTAATTTCAGCAGCCTGAGCAACTCCAGAGCCTCCTGTGGGCTCTGAGGGCACTGCACCCATCTGGGTGATACCAGGGCTGGATGCCCCTCATCTGAGTAGAACAAGCTGTGCAACACAGAGCCATCTCGGTTTTGGAAGGGTACAAGGATAGCAAAAAACCTTCCTAGCCGTAGATACAAAGGAAATAAATCGTGTTTTCTGCTTAGGTGAGTGTTCAGTTCTTCCTCTGAGTAACTTCCCTGTAGCTACGAAGCTAATGACCAGTCAGGAGAGTGGCTCAGCCACATCGGGTTCACCAACCCCTGCCACGTGAATGAAAACACCGGGCAGCAAACGCTGGAGCGTTGGGAGGAACGTCTGCAGAGACTGAAGTTCGTGTAAGGGAGGAACAGCTCGCTGCACTTGCTGTCCTCAGACGGCTGTCAGAATGGGAAGAGCAGGCTTGGGCAGTGCCAAGGTTTGTTTGACCACTCTGTTATCCCTGCTCTCAGAATATTTCGTGTGCAGCTTTAAAATAAGGAACTCCTGGGCTTACACAAGAGGTTACCCAAGTGTGATGCAGAGAAGTCTCTTCCTTCTGGAGGAGGGATTCTACCCTGAATTGACTCAGTGCTTGCATATGGTTTGGACACCTGTGGGTGACGCATGGCTCTGCTAGGCAAAGGTTCTTCTGTGGAAGAGGTGGCTGTGGTCCCTCACCGCTCCCCACCAGCAGTAGCTCTGTGTGAGGTCCTGACTGGGTCTCACTGCACTTTCCTAGGCTTGAGAAATGTAGTGTCATTGTGTTGTTTGAATAGAAACTTCCTTGGTTTCCTAGCACAGAGATCCTAATCAGTTTGAGAACTTCACCAGGAAAGTGTTAAAACTTTTCACTCTCCTCAAAAGTCTGGGTCGGGGTTTATGGCCAGTAGGGCTTCTGCCTTGTGGGTTCTACTGCTGCCTCTGCCAGGAAGCTCTTCTGGAGATAGGAGTGGCTTCATGCGGGGTTTGAATGCACAGTGGTCCTGTTTGGCCCCGTAGTCTAATGTGGCACCTAAAGAGGAGGCTGCACGTGTGTTTCGTGTGTCAAGATGATTGTGGAAACCTCCCTCGTTAGAGTCTGGGATCCTGAAGTGTGTCCCCAGTGCTGTTTGTCCTTGTGCTGCAGTGACAGCTGCAGAATGTTTCTCAAGGTTAAGAAAGCTGCTGGAACCGCAAACTAGAGCATGAGCAGCCCATAATTGCCTCGTTTCTTGAGTGGAGCTCCGGAGCTCCCAGAGAGTTGTGGATGTCTTTTGTGGGGAAGGTGTGTGGTTAAGTGTCAGGGGAAATGGCACTTTGTACCAGCTGCCGACAATTGAGAGCCGAGGTTTCAGTCTAGGAGAAGGAGTTACTGTGTTCAGAGCCCGTGTGTGCCAGTGGGAGCATCTGGAACAGTCTTTAAACTGTTCAGTGCTTTAAAAACCAGCCGAAAAGGGAACGTTTGAAGGGTGATGCATCCTGTGGGTTAAGTCCTACAGTTCTCACTGCTGTGAGTGAGACTGGGAGGTGCTACAGAATCCATATGGATTGTAAAGAACACTTCTTTTGAGTGCCCTAGGAAGGTCTTCTCTCACTATTCCTGAAACTTCACTTAGAGTGACTTTCAGTTGCCCAGATCCAGCCTTAACTGAATTTGCCTTTAAAAGGCGACTGCTCTGAACTCCCCTGCCCAGTACAGAGTCAGGTTTGGTTCTTTGGGAAAGGTGTCAGGTTCTAAACACTTTTTCCCAGTGAGGGTACCAGAGCCCTGGCCCGGGCTGCCCAAAGAAGTGTGGAGTCTCCTGCTCTGGAGACATTCCAAATCCACCTGGATGTGTCCCTGGGCAATCTGCTTTAGCATATCCTGCTCTGACAGGATCTCCAGAGATCCCTTCCAGCCTCTGCCATCCTGTGAGTCTGTGGCTTCTCCTGCTCTCTTGGACACTTGCATGGCTTCCTCGCTCCCCAGTTTTTCTGCTTGGCTGTTGTCCTTGGCCTTGGTTGACTTTGTGTCTCTACTGGTGCCACTAGCAGGGTTCCCATCTCCTCTTTTCCACAAGCTGCGCCTCTGAGGGTGGGACAGAGCAGCATCACTCCTGCTGCCCAACTGCTGAGTGTGAGGTGATGCTGCAAGGCATAGAGGAGCTCAATTCACACCCTTTCCTGTGCTAAGTGATGCCACCACTCATTATCTCTTCTGCCAGCTGCCTCTGTGGGGCTTTTTCTAGATGTGTCCTGGTTTTATGCTGGTTGAACATCAGACAGGCAGATTCCACACACAAGTTCTTTGTGACTGTTGTGGCTCCACTAAAATATTAACTGATTTGATCCTTCTTTCCCCTCTCCCAGTTCACGTAATTTTGCCCAGCTCAAACCTTTCCCTCAGCAGTGCCCCTGAGTCCTTGGAAGAGTGGTAGTTCATGACTTCTGAGTGCTGCTCTGATTTGCTCTTATTTGTTTGTCTCTACCTGTACCCCTTTACCAAAGCCTCATTTTCCAAACTCTATTTATGCAACAAAGGTTAAAGTATTTAAAACCAGCGTCCAGTTTTGGTCACCACAGTACAAGAAGGACATTGAGGTGCTGGAGCGAGTCCAGAGAAGGGCAACCAAGCTG